>JAVFBW010187775.1:0-19895 GCA_034783835.1 Mopalia ciliata
ACACTAAATACCCGCAACCAATCACCTCTTGCACACAAATGCACCAGACAGTTGAAAACATCAGTAGCCGTTAACAATACCCTTGGTGTACGACGACACCAAGTGGTTAGTAATGGTTTAAGTATCAATGGGAATGAATGAATGAATGAGATCAGAATGAAAAGAATGAATAAAGACGAGCAATAAAAAAATAAACAAACAAAAATAATCTTAGTATGTGACATCAGTATACTTGTATTCAGTTTTCTGATCATATATTCAGAGGTCAGTATACATGTATTCAGTTTTCTGGTATGTTCAGAGGTCAGTATACTTGTATTCAGTTTTCTGAATGTTCATATTCTAATTCGTATGATACATCCATATTCAGAAGTCAATATTCTCAATGTGCAGTATTATCAGGTTTCAGGTATATCTGTGTACTCAGTTTCTACTGTTGTTACAACATTGTCTTCAAGACCATATAAATTGATGTTCGAAATCCCTATTGCATAACCAGTCTATCCTGTGAACTGTGTATTGAATATTGGACTGCTGTAGTCCACATACATGGGTACACTGTAGTCTATATGGTTTGCAGAAAAGTGAAGTACATAAGCACTCCAGGCCAAGAGATCCTGTCTTCAGATCAAAGCTGAAAGAATGAAATCTGTTTTTTTATTAGATAGTTTTGTCATTTCCATTGGTTAATCTCTATTTCTCTGAAATATTAAATTGACAGCTGATTTATTTCTTAATCATGCTGAATATCATCTGTCATGTAAGATATGTAGGGGTTAATACTAAACCTAATGCTAAAGCTTATCTTTGCACTAACTCTAAAGGACAACACGAAACCTAACCCTAAACCTAACCCTAAAAGTCTAAAACTGACACTGAAATTTCAGTCATATCTTATATGACGGACTGGCTCGAATATCTTGCTGCCTACATTTTTGATAATACTTTATACACCATATTGATAGTCATTACCTTCTCGTGGTGTCTATAGGTTACCATTTAATACACAACTCAAGATTGATGTTAATTAGAAACTTGTCTCTGGGAGTTTATCTACAAGATAAGATGAATTATTATTTATTTTTAGTAATCAACATCTCTGTGCCAGTGTTATCAATTCTTCAATGTAACAAGGTTTTCATAATTGACAAAATCATATACCATAGGTCACCTTAAATTTCGTCCGAGTGGCTCTCTAAGTGTATCCCATAATTCTATGCTTCTTGGTGTGTATTTGGTACCAGAATTGTGTGCAATATTGTACATGTTATCAAGTCTACCAATGATCCTGTGGGTGGAAGCGGCTTCCTGATGCCCACATTCTGTTTAAAGCTAATGGATAGCAAACATAAAGCTTATCTGGAATGTTGTCTTGCTTTGGCATCTTGTGATTGTCTTTCTTTGATCTGATATGTATGGTAAAAACAGTAAGACAGATCTGGGAAGTCTCCTGGGACCAGCTGATATTGAGTTTGGTGCATGAAAATATTTGAGTATAGACAGACTGCCTTTACTTGGATAAAAATGTGTGGTCAATCTACTAGACTTTTTGTACCTCAGAGAGTTAGAACTGTGGCCTTCCTAACCAGAGATCCCGGTCGACCAAGCAACATTTTTTCTCTCTGCAATTTAAATATATTCTTTTATCACTCATTGACATTTTTTTCATGTGTTCAGACTTTTATGACAGTCTGCACATATGTCCTAAGTTTATTTCCCGTCATGTGTTAGTGTGTGAAATTTTATTAATTTTAAACAACTGGTCAATAGGTTTTGCATCAAGATGATGAAAACATCACAAATTTGCTTTACAGGTAAAAGAACATTTAATTATTTTTTTTAGATGTCATGCTGTTTTTACTTAATAGCTTGGAAGGACAATTTTTTCCAACAAAGTTAACAATCACAATGTTGCGCAGTTTTTTAAAGCCATAATTTCAGTGTCATATCTTGTAGAATAGTGTAAAGCCAGTGTAAAAGTGAAGATTTTTCAACAGGAAACTTAAGAAAAACATGAAATAAAGCTTAGTGAGGGAAAAAAAGATATCCAGTTGAAGCCATGTATGATTTAATGAATATCACTTTCCTCTGATAATTTTCCTCTGATAAGTCCCTCAACAGATGCACATGATTTTTAAAAATTAACGGATTCTGGTCATATTCATCATATCAAACAGGTTCTCATTGGATAACCTCTAACTATCTTTTAGCTTTGGGCCAATCAGATGCCAAGAATATGATATTAAGTGTGATAATACACGTATCTGACCACTTATTGATGATGGATAGAATTTCTTTGCCATTTTCTTATCATTTATCTCAACCATACATCTTTTTATCACAAATTGCATTAGCTGTTACATTTGGCCCTGGAGCTTTTAGAGCTAACAGGAAAACAGGAAGCCATTGATTCTGTTTGTGATATCTTTGTATTGTCTCCTGTGATTATCCTGTATTTGTCCTGTCTTATCTTCGTTTGTTGCCAGTTGTGTTGAGGATAATTTCTCTAACATATGAGTTATATATGATAACCGACCGTAAGTTTGTTGTTGAAAATAAACAAACCAGTCATCTTCACAATTGGCATAGCTATTTGGCATTATGGCCAGACCAGAGCACAGTCAGACTGTCTTTTATTAGCACTTAAGTAACCTTAATTTTGCATAAGGACAAACACTACACATTTTACTGCTGTGTAAGTTAAGCTATTTACTTACAGTTGTACACTAGACCATTTAAGATAATGACAGAGTTCGCACTTGAATTTCCTGGAAAAGTATTCTTGCTTCTTGAAAACTGTTGGAAACCCAGACTTTCATCATAAAAGTATAAATACTGTTATGATAATAGACACGAAAAAGAGCAACTATAATTGTGATTAAACTGTGGTTTCCTTCAAAAAAAATTATGCTCAATATGTACTTTTTCTTTTTTTTTTTTCAATGGCAATTCAGGGTTTGTTCAGACATAGCCATGAAATTCTATTACTTTCTCAGTAGTTTAAAAAGATAAATTAGAGTTTTACAGCAAAATTTATCGTTGAAATTAAAAAGGGAATTTAATTTATTTTCAAACATTTTTTTTTAAATGGTCAAGATTTGAATAAATTTTTAACATTTCTTTAATTTCAATGATAAAATTTGCTGTAAATATCTAATATATCCCTTTAAACTACTGGGAAAGCCCTGGAATTTCATGACTATGTCTGTACAACCCCTGAATTGCCCTTGAGCATGACATGATAACAATGTAATGCTACACTAGAGATAATACATCTGTTGCAGTTTATTGGATTTGATGAATTTGAACTGTCATAAAAAAAACTCTGTAAATGTTCATAATATTTATTCTTTAATTTCCCTAATATTTTGTCTGTAAAATTATTAGTTTGGAAGCCACCTGTAATAAATGACTTAATGTCTGGAAGGTAAAGGACAGGTTTTTACATTTGGAGGTGATATATGTGAAAACATAGTGCAATCATAATCAAAAATCAAAAAGTTTAAATTTTGTATTAACCAAATCATATAACTTGTTATTAAGCAACAAAAAAGTAAATGGCATATTACTCAATCATTAACGTCCCCAACTTACTAAAAAGCCTTGTTTTGATCTAGATATTTGATCCAGGTTTTTGGTTGAGTAAATCCTAAAGCCTGGTACTGGCAGATATGTTTTTTGAATAAATGAAGTGCGAAAAATTTACTGGGCTCCACTAAGGTTCAAACCCTGGACCTTTGGGTACAGGCCCAACACTCTTCTGATTGAGCTACAGAGGCTCACGGCAGAATGAGTCCCAAATATTTATCCAGTGAAGAAAGCGACTGAGCTTCAAATAAAACCATTTGGTTTTTGTTTTGTTTCAGCCACCAGCTAGAAGTAGAACTTGAAGACAATCAAACAACAAGACGAAACAAAAAGAGACATTATCTCAGTAATGTTATTACGTAAGTAAAAGTTTTATGCAAATCTTTCAAGTTCCGATTATGTTCGTTTATGTTCTTAAAAACAATAATTTATTTTGACTCAATATTTTGAAATACTTAGGAGATTATTTCAGATGAGCAAGTATTAATAGGAAAACAATTTATTTCCCGAAATTTGCTTGGAATATAAACCCACAAAAAAAAGACAATTATTGGGATGTCTGAAAATGATTAGAGAAATAGAGCTGGGTATGTAACTGGTCTAGTGAATTCAAGTTGTACCCTCATATTCCAAGCTGACCAGGTAGTTTAATCTCTTTGTTTATGGGGCCCACAGCCGTGTCTTAGTGGTAGCTAGTGCACATACTAAACTGAACCTGCTTTGATGTACTGTTCGGAGGATCAAGTCCAACTGTCAACCATCAGGTATATGAGCATGTTGTGGCTCTGCCAAACATATAAAAAATAAAATATTGATGAACTAACCAATGGTACCAATCCACAGGCTGGTGGTTAGAGGGAGCTCCATATTGCCCTGGTGCTCTCCAAGCTAATGAGGAACAGAAGGCCAATCAGTTAATTTGTGATGTATTTGTATCGATACGTCCCCCCTTTTACATGGCGACTGCGCCCTCTGCCCTGTAACCCAGCACAATGTAGATCTGTATTACAACTTGCATGTTGATGTTGTAATGCAGGACTATCGCTATCGCTACTTCAATGTACACTGTCATTTTAAACACTTGTGCCGTCAGTTTGCTTTCAATTTCTGGTAATTTACTGTAATCATCAGCACCTATGTCTTCTTCATCAGAGCTCAACACCTGTTGCACAACCTCAAGGAGGGACATAGTTTTTATAGCCATATTTGTCCTAAAATACAAGAATAGCTTCTGTCAGATATGTTTACCGATAGCCAGATAGAACGGAGTTGGTGATTGGATGAGTAGCTTATTTGAGATGGGTTTATAAATGCTGTTAATTAGCGACCGTTAAAGCGGGCCCTGGGGCTCTTATATACAAAATGGCCGATCTATCACCCGCTGGGGTTCAAAGGGTTAAAGATTGTGCTAAACCCCTCTTAAACAAACAAACTAACTAATCCACAGAACATTTACACAATAAGGTAATGAAGGTCAAACTGACCTTTAAACATTCCATTGTTTTCATTGGATAAAGACTTTTCAATGTCACCCCAATAGCTCTGAATAACTACAAGATAATGGAAAAGCTTGTCAGTGTTATTGAAGGGAATTACGTTAAAACTTCATCCATCAGAATTATTCTGATGTGCCTGTCACTCTGATGACAGACACAGTCACTAATGCACCTTGTCAATGGACACTGCTGTAGACCCCAGAACAATTCAAATAGAAACAGGTCTGTGCTGTTTGGAAGAACGCACTGACTGTGCTCTCCCAATTGTTATCAAAACTCATTTGTGGAGAAGTGGGTGGTCACAAGGAGCTTAGAGTTGCCCTGTTGCCTCTCAGGGGCAACAGTAAGCTGATCTTTTTGTGTGGTCTTTGTATTATATCCTTGGATTGTTCTGGTTTTTTTTTTGTTTATAAAATCATTATTTGTGATTAAAATTGAACTTCTATCAAATATTGAACATTCATGGTTGAAAAGGAAAATATTGAATATTTTTTCCAGCTAAAAGTGGGTTTTTATTTAGAAGAACTATATACATTTGTAACTTGAACAGACATGCAGTGGATCTCCCTACTTTAATAAAATAAATATTAACTCTGATGTCGTTTAATTTTATTTATGAGTTAATGATGATATGTTGATAAAATAAGTACATATCATACAAATTTGAGGAAATACGAAATAAAAAACGTATCCATTATCCGATGCAAATTTCATACGTTTAATAAGCACAACAGCTGGTATTGCTATCTCTAGAGGATTTGTTCACTGGCAACGCACAACCCTGATTTGTTAATTCTGTCCTGCTGCTTTGCTCTGTCAATACATTTTGTCTCATGTACCAGACTTTTCCATTCTTGTATATTTTCTGTGAGTGTGACATAGCCGGTGGTTTATACAGATATTTATGTTGCCCCGGTGCTTTGAGTAATAAAGGGCAACATAAAGTTAATCTGTTGATGATGTACTTGTATTGCATCTGGTGCGTGTTCCTTGTTACTCCTCCCCCGGAGCCAGTGGTGTTGAAGAGTGATTTTCTTCATCCACTTCGCTTTTAGAAGATAGAAATGAACAATATACAATTACGTGCAGGTGATCACATGCAAAGATAAGACTCGTTTATAAAAGCGTCTGGGTCCGTCTCGCTGTGTCACTGGGGTCTATTATCAAACAAGGTGGATACGAAAACTTATTAACGATAAGGTTCGCATTTGGTGTTGATGTAATTAAGATAGATATGTCTGGGTGAGAAGTGATTACTGCCCATTAAGCAACCAAATCACTGACACATTGAGTCTGTCTCCGTCTGACGGGAGAATTATACTCATTTTCGTTTGCGACCGTTATCATCTAGTACTTGTTTGGTTTAACGCAATGTTAGTCCCGATGAAGCACCACCTGTTAACTTATTCCGGTCTCGAGAGACTATATTCCACACAGCATGCTAGATATTGATGAGACTCAAATCCAGGTGGAAATGGGAACGGCATATACATGAAATATATTTCTTCAAATTAATCACACTGGCACATTGACTTAAATATACATGTGGATATGTTGTTTTTTTTAAATACATGTAGATAATCATAAATAAATGTACATAAGTCAATGCTCATAGATTGAAAGCAGGATCTTGTGCTTGCTGACTAGCTAAACGTAGCATGGCTATCAGGCTATTCTCTCAATAAAAATATATAAAACAAATTTATAATTGAAAAGAAAATTTTTCACGGCTGTAGACCCCAGAACAATTCAAATAGAAACAAGTCTGTGCTTTTTGGAAGAATGCACAGACCTTGGTCCCCATGGCTATCACTCTATTGTCTCTATAAAAATAAATACAAAAAACTTATAA
Source organism: Mopalia ciliata (assembly GCA_034783835.1). Taxonomy (NCBI): domain Eukaryota; kingdom Metazoa; phylum Mollusca; class Polyplacophora; order Chitonida; family Mopaliidae; genus Mopalia; species Mopalia ciliata. The sequence goes on from JAVFBW010187775.1 coordinate 6,937, forward strand.
TTGAAAAGAAAATTTTCTCACAGTCTTTAATGCACCTTGTCAATGGGCACTGCTGTAGACCCCAGTTGAAATAGTTTAGTTTTTTTTTCTCCACTGGGATTTGAACCCTGGTCTCTGGCTAGCTATCTTATTATAGAAAAAGTCTTATATGCAAATGTAATAAAGTTTTGGGGAAAAAAAACTTGCTGCTTATTGACAAGACTATAAAAATATATTTCTAAAAATTAATGACATTGTACAGGAATCGTGATTCATTAAAACCAATGAATCAGTTCATATTATACATTAACTCACAGAGACCAGTTTCTCATAGATGTGTATCTCCAGATGTTATGGGTAACATCAGAAGTCTATTAACTAGAAGTATGCAACTGCCAAATTGATAAGCTAACTGGCATTGGGGACCGAGCCCCCTGTTATAATGTATCATGTGACATAGCACACAAGAAATTTCAGAAGAATGCAACTTTAAAAATGATGCATTATGGGAACCCTCTGACCTTCCTCAATGATACATTTGTTTACTAAACGAAACGCAATTACCCAGGGTAATATGTGCCTGTCAAAGAGACAATAACCAGGGACTAAATCTATAAATATTAAGCCAGTTGTCAGATTAAAAACAAGTCACACATAGTGGCTGATCAGGAACAAAATTATTCAGAGTTCCTTGAAACTAAAAAGTCACGTGTCTGAAATGTGACGTCACTGTTTTTTGCTGGTCTACAATCCCATGGACATTACTATACGGCAGTTCCATACTTCTAGTTAATAGACTTCTGGTAACATATATACAAGCAATATTTTCTTTCTTTGCAATAAAAAAAAAAAAATTTCTCACACATAGTAAGTAAACTTAAGAAATGAATAAACTAAACAAATTTTAATAGTAGTCTTCAGTTAAGGACCACGGAATGTTGACGTGGTTAATGGTCATTACAGTCTGTCGTTGTTTTTTCATTCCCTTTGAAGTGTAGTCAATATTCATAGACTACAGACAGGTTGTCGTCTGTGCCAACTGTATGAAAGCACAATCAATAATAAGTATGATCAACTGCTGTGCTTTTGTTCTCATTCTTGTCCTTATCAGCATAGCATTAAGCCCAGACATGCTTATGAGCGTCAGAGCAGTGTACTACACCTGTGTCGTTTGATCAGTATTACCTTCAGTCTGTGTTATATTTCACACAATTATACAAATTATTAATATCCTGAAAATATCCTTTATAAAGATTCATATGCTGTAAAATAATTTTGTTACAAATACATGTACTGTTACAGTTAATGCGTTCAATGCAATCAGTCTCTTGGGCGTGGCTTAGCAGTTAGCTTTAGTTAGCTTTATTTTACTAATCCTAATTCAGTGTACTTTTTTTTTTTTTACAATTCTCAGGTTCCTATCTCAAACTCATCAGACCATAATCAGGGTTATGAATCCGCTTTGAGCTTGATTTTAACAGATCTATAAAAATAGTAATACCTGTATATTGACATTAATTTGGGCTTGAAACAGTTTGGGCGCCCATACATTTTCCATACCTAAAATGTTTCTGGATACTGCCCTGAGGCTCTAATCATGTCTACCCTCATGAGTGAGTCACAAGATGGGGGGGGGGGGGCTGAGTAAATTACCTCAGCATCAATAATGAATATAACCACCTGCTTTTGTCTCGTTCGTCTTCATGGCCTCATCATCATCGCCAGCCTCAATGGCGCCATGCCGACATCGATATCCAGGCATAGACAGGTCGTTGAGCTCTAATAAAGACTTTGATCTCATTATCATTTATTCACCTGCGTTTATCCTAGCAAGTATTACCTTACAGGTGACCGGTTGTTAGACTGGGTAATACAGCATCTGCAGGAAGCTTCCTGGTAACTGTAGCCTCCAGAGCTAAGGAACAGCACAAAGCTTTTGTCTTGTGTCCTGTCTTGTCTTTAATTGCTGCCAGAGGTGTGATGGGTAGTTTCCTTCACTCATAAGGCTGTAACAATATACCTTATAACTTCTAGCAGCTGGGACTGAGAACTAGGCGTTACAACAGGGGGTCTTACATCTTATTTCTTTGGACTGTCCTAAAATTAGAGTGTCCCAACTTTGATTCGAAATTATATAAGTTAAAGGTTGAAAGTGATAGTAACCCTGTTAGGGAAGGCATCATTTCTGTCAAATATATTTACTTTGATATGGACTAAAAACCAACTCATAAACTAAGAGGAAATATTTGTATTCATCATTGTTCATAAATCTGGGGCCCTCGACCATGGCTTAGGGGCTAGCATGTACATGTACGTTTACTAATGCTACTTCAATGTACCATTCACGGGATCAAGCCCGTCTGTCCACCATCAGGTATATGAGTTAATTACGCAATGTGGTTTGGGCAATCGCAGGGAATCAGGGATGGTTTTGTTGATGTATACTCTCGGTTTTGCACCGTAATTTAGCAAGTAGCAGTATGAAATGGACAATCCCTTGTCATATAAATTGAAATACCTTTGAATACAAAGTTAAACCCCAATCAAACAAACGATCATAGATCTGGGTCCTCTGATTGTGGTTGGTATGTTTCCAGTTTCCGGTATGCATATACTGCTTTACTTGCTATTCGAGGAACATTGAGTTTAGAACTGAACAAAGCCACTCACATAATTATATATACAATATAACACTGGACCACTTTCCTAAAGTAGTAATTAATAATGTTTACTAGGATCCAATGTAATATAATTCCGGTGAATAATATAAAATAAATAAGTTATAGTTTGTAATGGTAAATTGGCCATGGCCGGTCATCTTTGTGTAAGAAAATAAGAATTATAGAAATTAATTAATGTCTTTCAAATATCGCTTTATGCAAGATTTAAAGCGAGATATGGATGTAATAGTGATCAGATCTCTAGGAAATGAATTCCATAGTCTAAGGCCAAAGAATAAAATGGCCTATATAAGTCTATGTCTGATTGTCTTGTTTGATAGCGATGGACACGAGAAATATTTGTAAAGTAATTTTGAAGTTTGGAAGGAACCAGGGCTTGGTGATGAACAAACATATGTATAAATGTCAGGATTTGAAATGTATTTAACTTTGATAATGTAAGTATATTTAGACTTCTGAATGACGGTTCGGTATAATCATACTTACCAGAAAAAGTAATGATACGAACGACCCTTTCGTGTAACAATTCTAGCGGCTTTACATGTGACTTATATGTATTACCCCATTCGACGTTACAATAATTGAAATATGGGAAAACCAATGCCTAATACAATCAATCAATCAATCAGTCATAAATCTGGTCATGTTCACTTCTGGATGTGAAGTCAATTTTCTAATGCCCTAAGGCTAAGGGCAGTTTGTGTGGAGAGTAGCAATTCCATCTTTACCATGGAAAAATTAACTTTCCAATTTTATCAAAACATTTTACTTTTTATGGTTATGCTAGTGTCAATTCTTGTTGGAATACTCCATTGTCATATAAATTAAATACCCTTAAGCACAGTGTAAACACTAATCAATGAATCAAATTTCTGTCTACGGTAGTTTGTTTTGAGAGTAGCAATTCTGTCTTTACTTATCACTGGAGGAAAATTAATTTCCCAACATTATGGAAAGGCTTCATATCTTGGTTGTGCTAATGTCAATCACTGTTGGAAAGCAGTCATATAAGTGAAATACCCTTCAGCATGGCATAAAACATCAAAAAATCTAACATGTAAGATCACAAATTTGTCTCCAAATCCTGCATAACAACCATTCTTTATAAGCAAAATGTTTTCCCGCAGATTTCCCTCAAACCACCCCTGGAAAAATTTAAAATTTCTCAAGACTGCTAATTTTCGGGATAATAATGTCTCTCGAGATTCTACATACAGCGAATACGGTTTTAAAAAAAAGGTAAAAACATTTACTACAGCTTTAACTGTTATGCGATAAATTAAACTTTTTTCGGTTTGACATCTATATTGGAGTGGGTTTTATAAATAAATTATGATAACAATTTTTTTTTTTAAATTTCTCACCAGACATAGGATTTCACGCAACCATGTGTCGCATGGTCGCATGGCAGGCAGTCGGAGGGAGCTTCATGTTGCCCTGGTGCTCTCAGAGCTAAAAAGGAACAGGAAGCTGATTACGAGGTTTCCTCTCAGTTTTCCACCGTAATAAGGCTGTGTAAAGTATGAAGTGGACAATCCGTTGTTATATAAGTGAAATACCCTTGAGTATGACGTTTAACACAAATCAAACAAACAAAACAAAAATCATCAATGTAAAACATAAAATTAGCTGAGGAGATGAATATTTTATTATTTTAATAAAAAGCTGTTAGCTGTGATCTGAAACAGATTTCACACGAGCATCAACCAATCGAGATGTTTTGTTCGTATTGATTCCTCACCATAAACTACCAAAATTCCTTTCATAATGTAATTAGAAAAACTGGTTTAGTGCTGAATGGCCTTTGTGTTTCATAGAAATCTGGATGCATCTCGTCTCATTAAATTGTTGTGTGTTATGACGATGTTACATCTTGCCACAATTTCCAGCAATATGATTGGTCTGAGTGTGTTACATTTTCGCCCAATCAATCGTTATTGAAACGGGATTGGCCTCAGCTGTTCTGATGTGTCAAATAGGATAGGTTTCTTTTGACCGTGTCTGTACTATATTCTGTATTTGTGTAAACAGATATATTGATAAATGATTTATGAACTAGAGTTCAACTGACATGCAGGCTGTTTGTTTTAAGAGTAGCAATGCTGTCTTTACTAAGCACTGGAGGAAAATTAACTTTCCAGTATTATGGAAACGTTTCACATCTTGGTTGTGTTAGTGTTAATTATTGTTTGAATACAATGCCGTCATTAAAGTGAAATATCCTTGACCACAACGTAAAACACTAATCAATAAATCAATTACAGTACAAGTTCTCAGAATTAAAAAGGGCAATAACAGGAGATAATACATCACCAACAGATCTGATCCATGTTGCCCCTTAGCTCTGAGAGCACCGGGGCAACAGGAATCTCCCTCCCAACCCTCTGCCGCATGACAGCTGGTGTAAGATAAAGACATAGGTTTGTAATGATGAGAAATATACAAAGACAAGGCAAAACAATCACAACAGATTTACTTAATGTTGCCCCTTAGCTCTGAGAGCACCAGGGCAACAGGAAGCAGCCTCTCAGCCACAGGTTCAAAGTGTTATTGTCAAAATGATGCCTATACCTCTCGTGGTGGATATAAGATAGACACATATTTTATTGATTATGTGTCTTCAGCTATACAACTCCCATTCGTTTGATGCGAGCAGTTGGAGGGAGCTTCATGTTGCCCTGGTGCTCTCAGAGCTAAAGGGGAACAGGAAGCCGATTTATTTGTGCTGTCCGTATTACGCCTTGTTTTTGTCGTCCTGTATTTGTCCCGTCTTGTATTTGTCCCATTGCCAGTGGTGTCGACGGGGGTTTCCTTCACCCATTAGGCTGGCACGTCGTCGTGTAAGTGAAATACCCTTGAGTACGACGTTAAACCCCAATCAAACAAACAAACCCATTTGTTTGATTGGTATCATCCCAGCCTTCATGAAAGTCTTTGAATATCAGGACATAATCCCTGTGGCTCATCAAAGATAGCATTCCTGAATTGATAGCTATGCAATATTTCTCGTGTTCCTGACATCTTTCCAGAGACAAGACAATACTTTCTGACAGAAGACAAGCAGTACATGAATATGCCTGCTGTTAGCCCCCTCTAGTATGGAGTTCTAAGTTAAGAAGTTTATTTATCTTGGTGGGTGGGAGTGAGGGAGGTTCCTGTTGCCACGGCAGGCCTTATTTTTTCACAATTTTGCTTAACTGATCTACCGTGCACGTAAATAAAAATTTGCACAAATGGTCATTGTCATATATAGGTTACATAAATATACAGTGTAATTACCTTTTAATGTATCACGATGAACCGCTTAAACGGTTATTACTGGTACCAATCCGTGATTACTGATTTTAATCAAATACCATTCACAAATAAAGTCTTTAATACCAGTAGACCAACCTAAAGCTGTCTGAATGGCTTCGTTAAGACAGAGTTAATCCGATCATTATCAAGGCACATGGGGTGCAGTTTTTGCAAACTTTTTACAAAGTCATTCAAATTAAGCCTGTTGGGTTTCGTTTATTGTGAACTTTCAACAGCATTTGTTCAGACATAGAGCTAAACAAGACCATAGACCAGTTTCTTATAGAGAAAGAGCCGCCTTAATATCAGCAGAAACCTCCTAAAGAACTGCATTAAACTAATAAAGCACAACTCATTCTAAAAACCAGTTTATAATTGAGAATACACCACCTTATTATGAGTGGGAGTTTTTACGAGATTTCCTCCCGGTTTTCCACCGTCATATGGCTATGTGCATTGTGAAGTGGACAATCCGTCGTCATATAAGTGAAATACCCTTGAGTTCGATGTTGAACCTCAAACAAACAAACAAACAATGTAAAAACCAGTTTCTAATTGAGAATACACCACTTAAATATGAGTGGAATACTCTTAGAAACTGCTCCAAAAATCCACCCATTCTAGTGACCAAGGGACAAAGGAAATGTTTCTGACTTCAGAACATTGAATGGGGATGTCATGGATTGGCTGAGTTGATTATTCTGGTGATGTTTGCACCTGATTGGAGTGGCCAGTTTTAAGATGTTTGTACTTCCTAATAAAGAAGCTGTGTTCCGAGATTCAATCAATACCTGTGTTACCTCGGGATCAATATGTCCTCCGCGTCTATGAGGTCACGCTGACCCTAGTCTGGTTGCCAAGTGCTGGAATTTATTTCAATCACAAAGAACACTGGTGTTTAAATGTTAACACTCCCATAAAGTCAACCTGAAACAAGAGGACGTTATATCAGTTTTATTTGGTTGTACAGCCAGTCTTTCATCCGTGGTGTGGTTTTCCCAATGTTTCCTCCTTTTTTCAATGGTTTTTAAGACAGGAAAAGTGTAATATGAACAAACTTTTGTCATATGAGTGATATACCGGCCTATTCGTCATGTAAGATATACGTGAATTTTTTACAGTAGTTCTGGGTAAGAGTTAATACTGAACCTAACCCTAAAACTAACTCTTATACTAGCTCTAAAGGTCAACACGAAACCTAACCCTAAACTAAACCTAACCCTGACATTTAGGTCATTAAGGGAGTATTAAGCGGAGCGTCACCCTCTTTGACATGAAGCTACAAAGTATACATTGAATGTCAGTGATGATCATTGTGACATAATTTGTCATTGAATGACCTTAATCATGTACCATTATTGTCGATTTAAAGCGATGCTCCAGGCTGCAATAACCCATATATTTCTTGAATTGTTACTGTTAAATATACTTCAATATGGCATCGACTCTTCATCGTTTCTTCATTTTATAAAATAAGCTGAGGGTTGCAGATATATACCTGCCTACGACCACTGGCAGCTGACATTTTGGGCATGGCGAACCCTGTCCACGATGGCATGCAACTAACAGTCTTGTGTGTTAAGGGTTAAAAACATGTGTAAACAGTCAAAGCTAAACCCTACTATAAACAGTCGACTCTATAGGTCTCGTGATGTAGTCACCTATATTGACAGGAAAGATATTAGATTGGTCCATATTTGTAGAGCTCTTCTGTTTAATGATATAAGTATCAAGACATGGCCACATGTCTGAGTTTGCCTGTAGTTTAAGCATTACCCAATGTTTAAGATCCAATGATAAAATGTATATAGCTCTATTAGAGAGTTAAAGGGCATAAATGATGCCTGTGTAACCTATATGCTTTTTATTGCAGAAAGTAGCATTCCTTTATCCCAGATACCAAATATCATTATTTCCACAAAGGAGACTAATCTCTACTAATCCAGATACCTTTCTATTCTCCTTGTACTACAGGGCCCGTGGCCGTGGCTTAGTGGTAGTGTGTGCCCTTCCTAATCCTCCTCCAATTTACGGGGTCAAGTCTGTCTGTCCACCATCAGGTATACGAGGGAGTCACACGATGTGGATCCGGCTATTGCCGGGGTGGTTTTTACTAGGTTTCTTCTTAGTTTTCAACTGTAATAAGGCAATGAACAGTGTGAAGTGGACAATATAAGTGAAATACCCTTGAGTACGACGTTAAACCCCAATCAAACAAACAAACCAATCTTTGTACTACAGATTTCATAGATTAGTGTTCGAATACTATATATTTTTGCATTATATGTTTTAGGTTACAGAGGGCATGGAGAGCTTACCAAAGATCTCGTTCTCATGGCGGAGATGTGGGTAACAATAATATGTCTCCTCGAAGCCCCCAGTCCGACGGCTATCTGAGTGATAACGGCAGTCTCCATGGGGTGCAGGCCATGTCACTGTCCACCCCGGACGATAATACACCCTCTCTGAGCACAGAAAACGACATACAGTCAGACTTTGAATCAACAGACACTCCGGATTTCGGCAGTCCTGTTCATCGACTACACGATCCAGAATCTGAATCGCTGGCTTCGGACATCTCCGAGTTAGCAGGCCCTCTCAAAGACTTGGCGGAGTCAGAAATACAACTTGTACAAAATAATAACATTAAAAAAAGTATTGGCTCTCTACCCGTGACGTCAGATTTGACAAGGTCATGCCCAGCGCCTTGTGGAATCATCGAAAGAAACCCTAGAGAAACAGACGAAGAATTCAGCAAAAGAGTTCGAAAACTGAACTTTCTTAGTTTGGCGCAAGAGTTTGCTGAACTAAAGAAAATTGATGCCAATGCTTTACCCTTTGACCTTCATAAAGGTCATCGCTTTGTGCCAAGTGGTGAGAGTCCTGAATCTCCCTCAGATTCTGTCGACGGTGGCAACATAAACCAGGGACAATCTATATTTACCATGGAAACTGGAGAGCTCGTCAAGGGAGGCAACCCTCCTACAAACACTTCTACTTTGCCTAAAAACTTTAAAATTGTACATGGCATGAGCAAATTGTCTAGTGCCAGTGAAACCTCCTTGCCCAAAAACCACCAGTCTCAAAATTCTAGCTCTTCCGATAGTTGTTCTAAAACTCCACCCAAAAATTCTAAATTAGCTGATTGTGGAAAATACCCAGCAAATATGGTGAAAAACAGCCCTTTAAAGGAACGTTGTTTACGACAGGCTTCGATGACTGGCAGTTCTGAACGTCTGGAGGACTTTGATGTTTATAACATCGAAACAACTTTACCGCAGATGGACTGGGAGACGCTTGAACAGCAGCTGCAACTAGCGGCAGCAGAGGAAGAAAAGAAGAAAGAGGTACGTCCTGATTGTTTTATTTATTTATTTTTCTGATTTGTGTTAGTCAAATATTTATTAAACCCACATTTCTTCATCATTATGGGGCCTGCGGGCCGTGGCTTATTGGTTAGTGTGTGGGCTTACAGTCCATCTTCCATGCACTGGATGGAGTCCATCTAGTCGACCATCAGGTATATGAGTGAGTCACATTATGTGTCTCTAGTAATGTAACTGATGAGATTTCCTCTCAGTTTTCCATCATAATTAGGCAAGGAACAGTGTGGATTGGACAGTCGTATTATAAGTAAAATACCCTAGAGTATGACATTAAAACCCAATCAAACAAACAAAGAAACTTATTATGAAATATCATTACTTTTTTCACATGTACCAAATGTCTATGGTGAAATATTTCCCAAAGTCGCACACTGGTTAAATACAGGTAGCAGTATTTAGTTCTAAATTAAACAACTTTGCAAAAAGGATTCTTAAGTGATGATATTGTTGCCAACTCTCTCTCTCTTTATAGTACATGTAATGGGATTCAGCAAAAATTGTGTTCATGAATAATTATTACCTTTTTTATATCCATGAAGTATTAGAGCATATAAACAAACAAATTTATTTATTCTGAGAGCTCTTGGTGATTTCTAACTGACGAATGTGTCTTGTGCTTACCAAATATAATTTCAAAGTCCTTAAAATAACTCCAAAATAATAAATTGGACAAAATTTAAGTTCATTTAGTGTAGTATTTACTGCCAGTTTTGTCACTGAATAAATTAACCTTGCTTTAGTAAAGGGACATAACTCTGTGAGATTAGGACAGCAGCAATTAAACTTTGTACATATATATGTGTTGAATAAATTAAGAGAGCTAAATTGCTTGCCTCCACCAGGGACCTTTAGGTTACAGGCCCAACACTCTACCAACTGATATAATTTTGTATTTAAATATGTTTATATTAAGAAAATTGTCTCTGGGAGTTCATCTAGAAGATAAAACAATTCATGTGTTTTTATTAATCGACATCCCTGTGCTAGTTGATTAATCGACATCCCTGTGCTAGTTGATTACTCCTTTAGGAATATATGTAAGGGTGACAATCCAAAGGAATTCTAGGTAGATTGGAACCTCTCAGCCATCCAGCTTTGTTAAAACACTACATTTTTCTATCCCAAACTCTTCAGACAGACCATAATCAGGTTTCTGAATCCACTTTATGCTTGATTTTAACAGGAATTTAAGAAAATTCTAATATATTGACATTAATTTGGGCCTGAAATAGTTTGGACGCCAATACATTTTACGTAACTAAAATGGCAGTCTTGATACTGCCCTCGCTAGTGTCATTTATTGATGGAAAACCTTCAGATAAAAGATATGCATTTAAGTACAGCGTGAAACACCAATCAATCGACGAATCCAGATTTTGAAAAATATGGTAAATCTTGACATCAGATGAAGTTGGTATTATAAATTTGTATTTTACAGAATATTTGCATTGTTCTTCATAACTGTATAAGGCCCGCGGCTGTGGCTCAGTGGTAGCGAGTGTGCTTCCTGAACCGAACATGCTTCGATTTACCGTTCACGGGTTCGAGTCTGCCTTTCGGCCATCAGGTATATGACTGAGTCATATGTTGTGGCTCCGGCAATCGTGGGGGTGCTTTTTACGAGGTTTCCTCGCAGTTTTCCACCGTAATAAGACAGTGTACACTGTACAGTGTGAAGTGGACGGTCCATCGTCATATAAGTGAAATACCCTTGAGTACGACGTAAAACACCAACCAAACAAACAAAACAAATAATAACTGTATATTTATGTTTGAAAAATCAGCATCACAGTGACAAATTCATATGATAGGTTTTCTTTTTAAATTATAGACAACTGATTTTTTAGTTTTGACCAAAAATGTAACAACACCGGGTTGCACTTAAAATATATACAATTCAGAGTAGTTGTTATCTATTTCTCACTAAGTTTTCTTGAAAATTATAGACAACTGATTTTGAGGTTTTGCCAGAAAACATTACCACACAGGCCTACACTTGAAAATATACAATTCAGAGTGCATGTACTTGTTATCTATTTCTTGCAGTTTTGAAGCACTTGTGTATAATCTAGACAATAATGAGTAAGCTTACCACATCTTTTTTTTTTTCTTGGCTGTGGCATATTACCAGATAAATCAATACTGGTCAATATAGCTTAGTGATATTAACTCCCACCATATTGGTCTTCTCTCTATTTTTGGCTTCAGCTTCCTCCCACAAGTTTCTTTTATTATTTATGAATTCATCATTCACCGAGCCCCTCATTTATTGAATGTGATAACCATGTAAAATAGGTTTACAAGTTCCTTGTGTATTTTGGCCGCTACAAGTTCTGTGTTCCAATCCTTGTAATTCAGTCTTTACTTTGCACTGGCGGGTGGTGCACTCAGAGCTAAAGGGGAACAGGAAGCCGATCTGGTTGTGGTGTCTGTATAGTATCCTGTTGTTGTACTGTATTTGTCCAGTCCTGTCTTTGTTTGTTGCCAGTGGTGTCGAGGGTGGTTCCCTTCACCCATTGGGCTGGCACGTCGTCATATAAGGGAAATACCCTTGAGTATGACGTTAAACCCCAATCAAACAAACAAACAAATCTAAAATTTTGTGAGATAACCTAACACTTGTATGTTAACCTGGTTTGCTGATTTTTTAAACTACATAAATGTGCCTTTGTGAAAAGTAAAGTAAAATTGTTTTAAAATTCAATCTTTATTGATTATCAGATGTCTGATGACAAAATTTGTCAAAATCAGTAGCAAAATGCAAAGTGAGACAAAGACTGTAAACAATTTGGGGAACCTTTAAATCTGCCCCCTGGTTTAAGTTTCCATAACCATGGGGAGACCGTGTCCTGACCTTTCTTCCCAACAGCACAGACCTGGTATATACAGTGTACATATATATAGAATAAGAGAGATATTATCATATGGATAGACACAATAGCATTGGTATGTTGATTTAATCCTGTTCTTTAATCACCTTTTTTCTCAGCAGATAAAATAGCAACATGTTATATGTTATAATTAATAATTCATTTGCCTCCCCGCTTATTTTATGATGTTGTAGATTGAAAACGTTTTAACACGAGGTCAGGTACTCCAGGAAGTGATTCTTAAAGAATACGGTGTAGTGCCCGCTAAAACAAAGGCCATCGACTATATGCAGTGGGAGGTATGGATATAATGTCAATGGTGTGCTATAAATTTAGATCTTACATTTTTAAAGGCAGGTAGTTGAGGAGGAATTTCTTGATGACTGGTGCTCTTGGAGCTATAGGGCAACAAGAAGCGTCATTTTGTATTTGTGTCTTATGATTGTCCCTTCAGGCAGTAAATTAAGCGGTGAACACTTGTTTGGGTTACGTGGAGATCGCCTGACTTCCAATTATGGTGACCTATTTTTCGTTCGCCATAATGTATACCAGAATACCTAACAGAATAGCTAGTGGTTTTCGTATTTGGAGAATGATCAATTTCTGTGAAATTATAGTTAAATGTTTACCAAAATAATAAAATTAGTCAGAATATTTAGTTTTTCTTTATAATTTGCGAAATTCTGCTGGTGGTCTAACTTTCCATGTCGATACTATAACAACACGAAAGAGCTCCACTGAATGTA
>JAVFBW010187776.1:0-10417 GCA_034783835.1 Mopalia ciliata
CTTCAGTCAAAATTATCTCGACTGTCGCAAAGGAACCCGAAGAACCACAATGCTTTTTTGCACTTTAGACGCAGATTCTCCTTAAATAATGTTTGAAGCCATTATATTTAAGTTTGTATGAACCAGCCATCTGCATCTGTGCTGAACATCCTTATCATATTACCCAAACAATTGAAATGTAAGACAACTGATTATTAATTTAATCGCTTGTTTACTCTGACACTTTAATACAAAGTTTTTTTTATAATTCAAAGATGTTTGATATATCTTTGCTTTGTGCAGAAATGCCCACTCCAATTAACATGCTTCACATTCAATCCACGAAAACATAATACATCCCTTATATTGTACTTTACATGACTGTCTATTCCTTGCTGTATTTCAAATACTGCTGTTATTGTATATCTGTTCTTTACTCACGGTGAATTTCGTTTTGACACCTCTATATATGCGGTGTGAAATCATTTCTGGGCTGTAAATATTGTTTACTTATTAACTAATTATTTACTTATTGATAATTCCTATGTTTTATTTCTTATTTACTCAGTTCTTGTCAACTATTGATTATTTACTTATTTATTACTAATAACTTACTTATTTATTATTATCACTTTTTGTTAATTATTTATTACATACTTATTTCTTATTTATGTACTTTTAAAGGGTCTCAGTAATCCGAATGACAAATGACACCGAATGACGAATGACAAAAGTAAATGTAAATAATGACTGCTCCCTATATACTGGAAAAGAGAAAGACATAAATTAGGCTTAGAATTGATGATTTTAAAGCCCTTATGATTTGGATTGACAATTTATTACATCTGTAAGATTGCTTGATTAGCTCCTGGGTGTTTAATGCTGTTCTCATGGCCATCTCACTTATGTGAAAGGAAAATAGGTGCATTAAAAAAAGGAAATCTCATATTCCATTTTTAAAAATCCGAATAAGTGATATCACATAGAGTTACACTGATAGGACCTGCCATTCAAAAATAAAATCCCTCTTTACGTTTCATTAAAACTTTAGGAAACAGATAGACAGTGATATCACATGGAATGAGATCATTTTTATTTGAACTGTTGTTCGACTATAAAACCTATCTAGACATCCATCATTCCATTTTTAAGAAACCGAATAATTCGGCATATCCTTTAGAGTGACACTGACGTGACCTGCCATTCACATATAAAACCTCTCTAGACGTCTCATTCCATCTTTATGAGACCGAATGACAGGGATATCACATGGAATGACAGTTCAATTATCTGACATTCCTTTATAAAACCACTCTTTACCCCTCATTCTATCTTTAAGCCACCGAGTGACCGGCATATGATATGAACTGACACTGTTATATCCTGTGATTCAGATATAGTACGTCTCTAAACCTCTCATTCCATCTGTGAGAAACTGAATGACAGTCATATCACATGGAATGACACTGCTATTACCTGTCATTTAGATATAAAGCCTCAAGACTAGTCATTCTATCTTTAGGAAACAGAATGACAGTGATATCACATGGAATAACAATGATATGCCCCGCCGTTCAGATATAAAACATCTCTAGACGTTTTACTCCATCTTTAAAAAACCGAAGGACAGTGATACCCCATGGAATAACACTGATATGACTTGCCATTCATAGATAAAACTCACGTAGACCTCTCATTCCATCTGTAAGAAACCGACTGATCGGCATATTCCATGGAATCACACTGATGTGACCTATCATTCAAATATAAAACCGAATGACCGGGATATCATATAGAATGACGCTGATATAACCTGTCATTCCAATATAAAACCTCTCTGTACCTCTCACTTTATCTTTTAGCAATCGAATAACCAGGTTATCATATAGAATGACGCTGATATAACCTGCCACGCAGTGAAAGGCACAGGCAAATTTTTTCACTTTTAACAGCTTTTAAAGAAATAATAACTATCACAAACACTTGCTTTAAATAAATGTGGAATGAGACGTCCAGCAATTTTTTTTTTATATTTCTGAATGACAGATAATATCAGGGTCGATTCATGTGACATCTCTATCATTGGAATTCTCAAAGATTAAATGAGAGGTCTAGAGAGGTTTTATGTCTGAATGACAGGTAATACCACTGTCATTCCATGTGTTATCCCTGCTATTCAGTTTCCTAAACGGTTAACAAAATTGTGACAGCTGGAACAACGATCGTTAGCAATGTCCAGTATTTTAGCGAGGGAAAAGTAAAGTAGGCCTTCAGTTAACAATATAATACAATTCAATACAATGGTCAGTGAAAGTCTTTAAGCCGAGGACAAAAATTGACACGAAACCAAGTTAAATACAATTAGTTTGAACTGAGAGTTTATGCTATGTGTGCAATTAGAAAAATGAAAAGAAAAAATATTTGCAAATTAAAATGATCCACTGCAGTTGTAGGCCTCTGTATTTTTAAATTTTAATGCGGGAAAATATTACGCTCGAATAACCAGCGATCGGCTTACAGTTTAGCCCATACTGACCCAATACGCTGGTAGATATAGAGTTTTTTGTTAGGTATGGGCCTAAAGCATAAGAACGACCTTGTCCAATTAGATGCCTGTGAAACCCGGAGTCAGCTTTAAAAACCACACAAAATTATATTGGTTGACCTGGGCACGTGAGCAAACAGGTTTGTAAAATGGAGGCTCAAGGATGTGCTGCCTCTGTAACCAAGCAAACAACCAAAGCCGAAAGCGCGTTGAAAGATC
Source organism: Mopalia ciliata (assembly GCA_034783835.1). Lineage (NCBI taxonomy): Eukaryota > Metazoa > Mollusca > Polyplacophora > Chitonida > Mopaliidae > Mopalia > Mopalia ciliata. Next base: position 2,744 of record JAVFBW010187776.1, read on the forward strand.
GACTTTCATTGGCTGGTGTTATCGAGCGTCTCCGGTAGCCATACCTAACAAAGAGCTCTATATCTACCAGCGTATTGGATCAGTATGTGCCATGCTGTACGCCGATCGCTGGTTATACAAGCGTATGAAAATATATGCAATTACATGTAAAATCGTCAAAGTTTCAGTCGAGTCTTTGGCTTCTGTAATACATGTATCACTCTAATACTATGTAATGAAGAACTTCTCCCGTAATCTGTTGTTAAAGCTGCATGTAACAAGGTTGTTAGTTTTAAGTTTGAAATCACTAACATACATCTCCGGGCTTGAGGCACCCTCAAAGCTTCCGGGGCCTCGACGGTGGTCATACACCGGCCTATTGTCTGCATCCTTTTTTACTCTTAACGCCTCTTATTTCAAAAGATAACAAAAACCGTGGGTGAAATATATTTTCAAATCCAAATCTTGAAGGCTGTAAAATCATCGATTTTTAACCCTAAACTATCTTTTTTCCAGTATAAGGAGCAGTTATTATTTACATTTAATTTTACTATTCGTCATTCGGTATTCTGTGTCATTCAAATCAGTGAGTCCCATTTTTGCGAAGATTCCTCCCGCTTTCCGTCGAAAATAACCAAAGAACAGTGTGAAATGGACAATATGTCATTAAAGTAAAATACCCAGGAGCCCAAGGTTAAACCCCGAGCAATGAACAAACTGTTTATTTCACGCACCGTTGATTTAAAACGGAACGTCCTACACTATTTATAATGCTATGTGGGCATAGACCGAGGGATAAATGGATCATATGCTGGTCTGTCTATTTACGGTAATCGACCATTAGAGAGAATTTGACGTGGAGAAGACATGATGGTTAATCAGGCGAAACCTTTACTGTTGGTAAAGAATCAACGACCTTTCACGCCGGCCTGGTTACTATCATTTAAGCCGACAGTTTTGTACAGTGCATATTTTAAATAGGTAGCATACTACCCCTCCCCTCAACCATTTGAAAGGTACTGTGATGTATTGAAGAATATACTTATGCATAACTCTAAGCTCAGACTTCAACAGTTCACTTGGTTTTAAAGGTCTTTCCATGCCGGTTATATTTCATGCTTAAGGACCTTACCGCTTGTCAGGGATTAAAAAATTTTTTCTGCCGTTTGGAAATCTTGTGAAAAAAATCTTGTGAAAAAATATCGGGGGTTCAATCATTTACACACGTTTAGGCTGTTTTCTTAGCTTTCCTTTTTCTTGATTTTTATCATTTAAATCGTTTATGCCTCGCAAGTTTATGAAGATTGGTACACACAATCTTGAAGCCATTATATTGATTATCGTTTTGAAGATATTGAGCAAATATTTTTTAAGTTCAGATTTTTACATATATTTTTGTACCAAAAATAAGATGAATTAAGAAAAACCCTCTGACGGTGTCTTAGTTGAAATACTTCGTCTTCAAAGACATGCAAGTTTGGGAAAAAAAATCTCCAGCCATCTGAGAAAAATAATAGTTACAAACAAGGGTCGATTTTAAAGTATTATCCGAAGTTTTTTTCTTTATTTATGCTATTATTAAATAAAATGAATCATAATATGACATTATATTTAGAATCTCCGCTTTGTGAATATATATGATGTTAATATAATCATACTTTGGAAGTACCCTCAAAAGCCGCGAAAATATAATAGTCGCCTTTTATACTCCTGACTAACGGTAGAGTCCTTAAAGTGACCCCAATTCCAAGATAATATAATTAACTAACCTTTTTAAAAAATCACGCATTTTTCCGATTTGTAGACTTTATTTCTTTGCGAACTTTTCATTGAAATTCAACTTTTGCCGTACGCAGGGGAAATTCCCCCTCACATAAAAAGTGGTGTTTATTTTCTCTCACATATCTGACGAGAGCATGACTCTTATTTACATTTTCGTCATTAACCTTTATATATAAAAACTATAAATAGTTGGAAATTTTTTGCTATATTTAATTAGTTATCCTCAATAAGCGGCTACAATAAGATACCACTCGTACTCTAACTTTTATTTCCAGTGGATAAATTCACAGCCCACCACATACCATAAAATTTATGGTTACTTTACTCTAGCTGTGAATGGACTCGCACAATTGTAGACGAAAACGCAATATCAGCTTGCTCTTCTGAAACGCGGTCTGTCATGAAGACCACGGGATTCCGTTGGCCTATACCCTGCTCTGTAGCTTGGGAACTAGGGGACGTCCAGGGTCTGACGACACTGAACGAGTGAACAAATTATTTAATCAAATGTTGCATTCAAATTGACCCGGGGAATGCACGGGAACGAAAAATGGACCCCTAGGCTGATTCCGGGAAACATTGACCTAGTTCAAATGTAGGACTGTGATTGGTCATTTTTAGGTGAAGGTTAGCCAGTTTTGTGACTTACTTTAAGAGGTCATACATTTACGTCAACTGTTTATTACAATGGCTTGACCCAAATATAATGGCCCCTTCTTTCACTAATAACTGTCTCGATATTTTGTTTACACACGACAAAATGTCAAACCGATTTCCTTATCAGTCATCTTTTGCAAAATTTAAAGTAATATTTTTCTGGTTTGTTGGAGCTTTTCCCATTTATATGGCCTCTCGTTGAAATGATGAAAGCCACTAGAAACGAGACATAATTTAGATTTAAACTGGCATAATACAAATGCTTTCCAGTCAAAAGAACTTGACGCACAAAACAACACTTGGCGACCACATTTGAAACAGCTGTCAGTCCCTGAATGGTAGTTGTATACAGTAAACAGTTTTCGCAAGTCATTTGCAAAGAAAAAGACGTATCGTTTCAGAGAACAAACAAAACACGGATGACGTCTGCCCTAGTTCCTAAAGTAGCTGACGTTGTTTAAAGGCGTACAGTTTTGTAGAATAATATTTTGTAAATATATTTGTCAAAAACCAGTATAACTGGGTGAGTTTGTTATTAAATGATATTCGTCATTAGTTTGTTTAATGAAATAAGTGTGTTTACATTATCTTCCTGGCATTTATTTGAATATCCTTGTTGAGTGGCAGATCAGATATTGAATCATTAAAAGCGATTCCTCACTCACATCAATATTTGCTATTTCAGGGCAACGTAAATTTGACGGCGGGTTCTGAGGAATACGCTTTTATTTTTTGTGAGTGTCTCAGCCTAGACGTCGTCATATAGGCATAATGCCATTAAACATTTTATTAGGTTATTTACATTAAAAACTAGAGCGTTGTGTCACTAAATTCCCAAAACGCGTAAAGACGCTCGAGCGAAGTACATAAACGCTTGTGACGTTAGACAACTTGAAATATATCACCACATTTTATTCAAAACGCCCGGGTATCACACAGATTCTGTCTGAATACTGGAGCAATATTGTGACTGTCCCATATGCCTGTAAACCATTATTTGTGTTAACTGAAATACCATAGGGAATAGATCCAACCTGGGATTACAATGTACAAGGATATTAAGCTCGGCATTATCCAGGCCCAATCCACATAAAATCCAGAACTAATCTAATTCGTCCGTTTCCGTAAAGCCTTCGGACAACTGGCCAGCTTAACAGTTATCAATGCGCAATGGCTCGACCAAAGGTCCCCAAAACATACCAATATTTGACATCTACGAAATGCGAATATCCAAGAGTTTTATAGGAACCGCAACTTGGTTAGATTTTTTTTATTACGTAATAATGAAGGGTTGTAAGTTATCAACCGCTTAACCGTGGCTACATAAGTAGTAGAGAGCAGTCAATTTGGACCCACTTCTATTTATGTAGTAATATTCTATTACATATGAAGACGAATAACACGTTATTCAGTACCAAGGAGCGGTTGTTGGCTCCTTAGTGCATGATAAATAAGGCTTATCTTTTATCTAGTACTAAGGAGCGGGGGATAGATGAGATTTGCGATGGCGGGGTAAGGACAGTGTAAATGACCAAGCCGGATGTCAATACATGTTATGGAATCACGTTGAAAAATGTGCCACTACGTCAGTATTTCGTGTAAAAGTGTTTCCTGATTTCATAAAGTGTACACCACGACAACTACATAAAGATCGATCGAGTTATCTCCCTTAGTTACGCATCACCAAAATGGCGGACACACTGAGGGTGTGGCGTGCAGTGATGTTCTGTGCGATGTGCTGTCGTGCATTAGGGCTAGCATTTACTATAAGAAATTATGTTACTTATCATGTAGTGGGAAGGGGATGGGAAAATATTATAGATGGCGCTGTGCTGCGATGTGCACATCCTGGCAATTGAGCTAGCATTTGCTATAACATCACAAGAAAGGGTTGTTACTTATCAAGTAGTGGGAAGCGGATGGGTAACAGCGCATGATTAAAAAGGACAGGTCGAGTCCAGGACTGTTATTGAGTGGGGTGGGTGTCTTCACGTGATGATTTGCACGGGGCGGATTCTCGCGAGATATGACGAGATTTGACATAGATGCTGTGAGGTAACAACCATTACAGGAGCAGTGATCTCCCCTTATGACTCAGACAGCCTCACCACCCCACGGCAGCACATATGCTGTGACGGTGTATCCGCCATGGTGGTGGTGAATGGGAAAAGACGTATGGCTTGCTTGTATCCGTTTATCCGATTGAATCACAGGACAATGTCCGATTCGCTGTGGTGTACCGGTCTTCGTTGTCAGTGATCTGCATGGAGTATTCCGAAGCAACAGCTGGTAGAATAGATCCTTACTCATCCGTACAGTGTTACTTCAGGCAGTCCTCGATGTTTTGCCTTCATGACAACTTGGTGTACGGGATCCGGTTTCAAACGGAGCCAAGGAGGGTTAAGGCGGAAATATACGTCGGGTTTCGTAGGCTTTTTGCATGGCAATTTACCACCGGCTCCTTCTATAAATTGATCTTCAAAGCTTTGGAGAACGCTAATGACTATGTTATTCCAGACCTCCAAGCAGGGGACGTCGTCATCTCCAGCGTCACTGTCATATTTGATGTCGTCATCGCTGATCTTGTTCGGAACAGAAGTCACCGACCGGTAGTCGTTTTCAGACTGAAAGTCTTCTTCTTCTTCTTCTTGTTCAACAGCATCATGTTGATATTCTTCTTTGCTTTCTTCCGATCCTTGATTATTTTATGACTCATCATATCGTATTTTCTAGAAAATGAAATTGATAAATATTGCACACAGAAAACACCCTTCTTCTACGAACCAAGGACTGAGGGAATGGAAGGACATAAACTGGTTAAATGCTCCATGACAAGACTCTTTACCTACGTCACCTTCCGCGATGGGTTCCTTAGACGCCGTGTGGAGCCGCAGAACGCAGCAATACGCCGAAGAATGCTGCGTGACGGAGTTCTGGCGCTCGACGCCACAGAACAATTTTGTGACGGCGGTGTGGCGCAACAGTACAGCCATGATGTCCTATGTGCCATCAACGCCGTCATGACGCCGCAGTACGGTGCCATTATGATGTTGTACTTCCAAGACGCCACATGTGCCATGGACGTAGTCGTGACGCCACACAACACCGCACGATGCTACAGGACGCTGCACGAGGCTGCCGAACGCCATTATGACAGCGTCGTCACTCTGCAGATCTCTGCACGACACCGTAGTACGCCACCGTGGCACATGCGGGCGGACGGGTGTGTCGGTGAGCGAATGTACAAGCAGCCCTGCCGCCTTGGCCCATCCTTGCGGGATGGAACGCCACTGCCGCTTTCCGGTGCGATCGTGAAAGAGTCGAAGACCCTGGCCCAAGAGTGACATTCCTTCCCATTGGACTACAACCCAAGCCACTATCGACACGACGTCAGTCACACGCTGTTTCCCATCCGATTGGCGCTACATGATAAGTAATAACCCTTCTTAATGATGTAATAGTTAATGTAGCCAAATAACCCTCGGTGCAGCGCGCAAAGCATCACAAGGCATCACACCTTCTTCCCACTTTCCACAACCCTTAAAACCTCCCCTTCTCCTTTTCACGTCATCGAATGCAGTGCCACCTCTGTTCGGATATGCAGTGACGGTGTGTTCGCCATGACGATGATGTCTAGCTAAGGGGAGGAAAGTCTGCATGTCGTTGCTGTGATCCCAAAGCACCCCATGCAAAAGTATCACCGGAAGACACCCACACCACCTGTTGACAGCAATAAGGTCAACCTTCCTTATTCAGTATTACGGTGCTGCCCAGCCGCTTAACACGACATGGTGATAACCCTTCCTTATGATGTAATATCAAATGCTACTCCTAATACACGAAAGCATATCTCGCAGAGCATCACGGGACGTCACACCTTCAGCCCACCTACCACAACACAAAAAACCTCACCTCCCCGTTTCATGACATCGAGTCCAGTGCCACTTCCGTTGAGGCAGACTGTAACGGTGTCCGACATGTTGGTGATTTGTAACAAAGGTAGAGGACATGATCGATAACCATGTCATCCTCATACAATTCCGAATAAAGACACCCGTCCGTTACTAGCATATACCAATTGCGTCCCCTTTCTCCAGTTAACGGAGTCAACTCCAAGGACCACAGCCATCACGTACAGCCTGTGACATTCTGTAGAGGGCGCAGCTCTCATCCACTATTTAGTACTTCATAACGTACCAGCCTTATTTATCATGTACTAAGGAGCCATCAGCCGCTCCTAATGTGTAATAATTCTTTATATGTAATAAAATATTACAACATAAAGAGTAGGGAGCAGCCAAATTGACTGTTCTATACTATTTATGTAGCAACGGTGTACTTATCGCGTACTAAGGCGCCACTACCCGTTCCTCGTACTGAATAACGCAAAACCCTTACTTAGCATCTACTATAAGAGGCCAACAGCCCATGTTTTGTACTGAATAACGTGTTATCGTTCTTTATATGAAATAAAATATTACAACATATATAGAAATGAGCAGCCAAATATACTGTTCTCTACTATTCATGTAGTAACGGTTTAGCACTTGATAACGTACAGCCTTTCCTTATTATGTAACCTATCCAATGTCAGTCAGTCGGAAAATAACAAATATAATTCACTTACGGCCAAAGTGACTTGGTCAAAAATAAACAAAAAATATTTAAATATACTATTTGCTTGAGTATTGTAGTTTGTGCAGTCTCTCTAACGGATTTAGATCGGTGACAAGGAGGTGAACGAGAAAACTGCCTTTGCGGATTGAGACAACAATAGTCCCGATCTCTGTCTCTTAAATCGGCCGCCATTTTGTTATCCGCGAATACAAGGTTTTTCTAGTCCAACATTAGATCTTTTTTGACTCAAATACACTTTCTCTGTCTACGGAATTAAAAATATTTGCTTATATGTACTAAAGTCTTTCTATTTCTGATAGCAGCTGTAAAATGAAAATATTAAAGTATGAAATCAAGTAATTTTCGATCAACACACTGTCTTCTTCGCTTGCAAACTCGAGTATCTTGCCAGTTCCCGTGCCCAGCGAGAGAGTTCGTAATTACACCGGCAATTCAATGATTAAACTTGCAGTTACATATCCCTGTATATTTTAATCTCAAGTCCAACCGAGGAAAAACTCCATAAACACTCGATGTAATTAAACGAACTGCATATATAAAATCAGTCAAAAAAGAAACTTCACACTCGTTTGGATGTCGATAAGTTGAACATACAAGAAAAGTGGTTTTAAATAATGA
>JAVFBW010187787.1:0-10416 GCA_034783835.1 Mopalia ciliata
AAGCTGTAAGCAATGAATAATTTTTGTGTCTTTTAGAAAGTGAAGTTTAACAGTATTTTCGTTATTTTGGGATAACAGTTTCTTAGTTTGAACAGATTCTAGTTAAGAAAATTGTGCAGGTTGAAACCCATCCGGGAATCGAACCTACTACCGTCAGAGTAAGGCACCGAATCACCAGCAGTAAATGCCGGCCAACTAGACCACTACTATATCCTAATCATTAAATCATGATTTAATTTTGATACCTTAGTATCGGTACCATGTTCTCGGTATAAACTCTGGGCCAAAATAATCAGCTCTGATCATTTTTTTTCCGAAACAGTCTACATCTAAAAGAGAATTATAATTATTATATATTTGCAAAAAAAGGATTGATACCCATAAATGCCTACACAACTTACCACCCAGTGCACTCTGTCGCCATTGACCTCGGCGAAGATAAAAGGGATGTCATAGTTCAGATAAACACGCCCCTCTTTAATAGCGCTCAGAGGAGCTGGTCCACAACGCATAATACCTGATCAATTAGACAACCAGTCATTATGATGGGAAACAATATAACTGAAATCAACTCAGTCGTGCAGAATTTCAAAAAACCTTAATAACCAGAGCCACAAAGAAAAATATATTCCAAAGCTAAAAACCCATTGCAATAAAAATGAGAAATCAATCCGTCTAAAATCAGCTGGTTTTGTTTGGTGTGAAATTTCAAAAAAAAAAAATATATATATATATATTATTTGAAAAATTTAATTTTAAAAAATATGACCCTTGAACAGTCTGAAATTTTGTTGGTTTTTCTAAATGCTATTATTAATGTTTTGCATATGATTTTTCTCAAAATCACTTAATTCGACCAAATGATTAGTTTGAAGTTGAATAATTAGTTGATCAATAAACTGATCGATTGGTTGATAAAGAAGTCTTGCCGTGGCTTTCCTCCTGCGGTGTAGCATCATGAGCCTGCCAACCATCATTACCAGCCGGTAGATCGGATCTCTTCAACCAGGATTCATTCCACACGTGGAAATTCCTTTAAAAAAAGTAACGGAAGAAAATAATAAATAAGTTATGAACTCAACGCTATGTAAAGGCAAGGCCCAGTTTCACAAAGTCTCTTTGGGCTAAAGTGACATTATTGTTCCCCTCGGGCCAACATTATGGAGACGATCATCTTTCTCAAAGCCCTCATAGATTAAGCCACAAAATTATGTTTATGGCTTCAACCTTCTGTAAAGCCAGGGTACACTTGCATAAAGCCTGCTCCAGGTAAGGTGACCTTAGTCTTTCTTTAGGCCTTGATTAAGGAGTTGAGCCTATTTCTTAAAACATCCATAGCTTAACTGAAGGTTTAAGGTGGCCTAAGTTCCCTCTTAAGTATCACCTTAAGTGTTAATGTCACCTTACCAAAGGAAGCTTTGTGAAAACAACAACAACAAAACACTGCATCTTAATTATATACGCACATTAGCAGTACGAAGTAACGATTTTGTCCCTCTCCCTCACCGTTTTTATTAAAAGGGTATAACTTCCATAATCTGCTTTTACTCGAAAGCTCTTTATAAAACATGTTCAAAAGACACAACAGGGTGTATTGCATTACCAAGTCTGTGCAAAGCACAAGCTACATCTTATGATAACAGAATAATTTGTAGACATTAAACACGAGCTAGGTTAAACCCCAACCAAAGACGAGATTTCGGACCTCCATATTCGCTAGCCAAGAGGTTGTGTAGAAGTTTCCACGCATCCAATCAGGCGCTTGGAAGCCGACCCGACTATATGCCAACAATCAGCCAAGGGTTGTAATGCAGAGTAGCTCGGAATAAAACTCTTGGCTAGACAAGATGTCGGGGCAGATCTCCATTGATTGAGAAAGTAGTCCGCCATGAGAGCAGAAAGCTCGTTGCTCAGGAGTTCGCGTTTTAATTATTATTAATACAGTCAACAATGAGTCCCAAAACTATACATATTGTCTGAAAAAGTATATTTTCTTAAAAACGAAAAACTGTCTGTATTTTTTTTTTTTTTACCAGATAGAGTCATTCCGCCAGTCCTCCGGCTCCCCCTCGTCTGTCCAGTGACTGTCTATAGTCATGCTCCCGTCTGTATCGTGGGCTGACTGGAAGTTTGTCACGCTTCTAGTCGGGATACCAAGAGCTCGTAATACTGAGTAAATAATTTAAACAAAAAACATTCAAGAAGCTTGTCCATGGATGGGTATTTCATTAGCCGGTTATTTCTAAGGTAAAGAAAATGATACAGGAACTCTGATATTTTGGATTTCGATGTTAGTATATTCTACTGTTTATGTACTAAAAGAGTTTCATGGTAAGCCTGATGGGAAATCCGGTTAACATCGTAGGCCAAAGTAATGGATTGGGGTCAAGTGATGTCACATAGAAATATAATAAATGTTCTGGAAAATTGGTTGAAATTCGCCGGATGATGGTGATGAATCAATACGGCAAGCGACTATGATCTAATCGTGAATGACGTTGGGTAGTGAACAGGTGAATGTCGATCGATCAGCTTTCTGGAAATTTTCCAAGATAAACTAAAAAATTTCCTTATCAGACGAAAACCCGATTTTTTTTTATCTGTTCTCAAAGTTAACACAAGTTGTCAACTCTTGAAAGAGTCTGACGCCCTCGGTACTTATAGCTACAAGAAAGCAGCCCATATAACTTTGTTGTTGTCAACATTTCGCCAGATGCCTCATGTCATTCTGGTCGTACACAGCAGGTTTTTCGTAATCAGACGGCTTGTGATGTGTGCTTTTTTTTTTGTTTTGTTATAAATGCGGAGCAGAATAACGACAAAGTCAGAATCCCGACATACCTTGAACCTATCATGTTTATCTAACCGTGACATCGACAGCTCTATCCACCGGAAAGGAAAAAAAATTGGCGGGAAACATATGCCCAATGCCTTAATATTGGAGCTCACCGGATTCGGGTTGCAAACATTTAGTAAACATATTATGGTTTGGGTTTTTGATTTATCGAACCATGGTCACAGAAGCTTACCGTTTCACACACCCAAGTGGCATAACGGACCTGTCCAATCAAAACTGATGGCACTTTGGTTTAGATGTCGTGCAGCTTTGAAAATCTCAATATCTTATATGGCATATACAATTATGCAATGGGACTTGCTAAGTCAAAAATGGGGCGTAAAGGTGGTACTTTGGCGTCAAGTGACCGAGATTCGTGGACATTTTAGTAAAGTCAGAATGGATAAAAATGGGTGCGACGCCTTTAAAAGCAAAACTTCCACGAATGCCAAAATGTCAAGACTTAGTTGCGTTAACTTGGTATAAACCAGTTTGTAACCACACAAGTACCATCTAGTAGACTGGTAACTTTGGGATAAACCTCCGCGGTCACTATCTTACCTGACACCCACAAGGCAGCGCACCGTTTTAAGGCAAAGTTACGAAAAATTCCGTTGCTTAAAAACTTGACAATGTGTAAGATAGGTCAACCTTTCATGGCAACCGGTTTTGTTGTTAGAGTTATGAAATGTGTTAGTATCTTTAATAAGGGAATCGCATTGGTCTACAGTTGTATGACGTCACAATATAGACCCAGTGTATTTACAGCTGTAATTTATCTGGCTACGGCCTTACTGGCAATTCACGCCGTTTTAGTGAATATCACTGCATTCAAAATTATGCCTATGGTATAGATTGAAGACATGGAAGTATCAGACGCTTCCGGTTTTAATCAACGGGTTTAACCTACTATCTTGCTTCACGGGAACAGCTTGAAGAGTGAATAAGTGCATCAAGCGTGTTGTATACTTACAGGTGGTAACCAGTCCGGAGAACACCCAGCACTGTCCGAATTCCACAGCCTTTTGTGTTTCCATATACTGACTGAGGATACCCACGCTACCATTCCACGCCCAGGGTTTAGTGCAGGACGAGGGGTAGTCCGTAGTCCAGCGGCCAGTCAATACCCCACCGTCCTCATCAGAACTGTTCGCCTACAATGAAGAAACAGTTACATATATACAAAGCGATGCAGATACTTCCTGAAGTTAACATCTCCCCCTAGGCGTTGAATGTGTCACTTGATGGTTTATTTATAAAACACAAATCAAGCTAGCACAAGGCTATCGATTATAACGGACGAATAACCCCCTTTTGTTCTAGATAAACCCCCAGATATTTCTAACGAGTATTTTATAGCCACAAGAATGTCTTACTGCTTTATTAAAATAACTTTTTAAAAAATGGAAAGATGTATTTGTAAAAAATGATCACTCTAGCACAGTCGATGTCGATTAACACAAAATATGATTCGTCTCATGTGCTAGTTAAAATCACATATATTTACAGGGAATAATCTCACCGGCACAGGGATGTTTATGTCTATAAAAGTCCTATACCAATGGTGCGAATAACCCTGCGAAACTGCATGCGCCATCAAATACAATCAACCATATAGGCCCTATTTAAATACCAATAGCCTTACAGTCTTCAGTAAATTATGGTTATAATGAAACCCATTAAGGTTCTTCGGTCAAGGTTCTGGTGGATTCCTTTTCGTTTCTGCATGGAAGTGTTTATCCATTCCTTTTATAATATGAAAGAACCATTTTGGTTGATATAATTTTATCTAGATTCATCGTCTTTTCTAAGGAACACTTATATAACCATTTCTCTAAGAGTGTAGCCTGACACCCACGTTTAAAGCCCTGGCAAAGCAAACAAACGTTTCTATCCCTGCAGTTTAAATGTAAACTTACCAATGCTGATATAGCCCTTATGACGGACACAGGACTGATCATTGCCGTTGAGTTGATGTTGCTCTTTGAGAGTAGCTGGATGGCCGCCTCCAGACATGGGTCTTCAAACTAACCAAAATAAAATTAAAAATAAATTAAAGAACATCATGGATTTGAGCTTTAAATATACTGGGGTCAATAGCTCGAAGCGCTATTAAGTCTGATTTGCTATTAGATGACGTCAAGCTATGTTGAAGGCCTATCTCCTTTCCACTATTAGCGCTTAAATCTGGTGTTAGTGGCTGATACTCTTTCGAGCAACTGTGCACCTCTGGCCCGTTGCTCAAAGATCCGTTGACCTAACAACTTATTCAATGATGTATAGCGCCACACAGAAATGAACTGCATTTCTTAATAACCAGTCTGTGCTTCCCAACGCCCATCTTGCAGTTAACATAACATTGAACAACCGGACCATGGAGACCAAAATACATTATTTCAACTGCAAAATTCGTGTATTATTTTGCGTTCAAGAAAAAAAAATACATATAAAAAACTATTAAAGTCTATTTGTCCGGAAATTCAACATCGATTTTGCATACGGGTACTTACAAATTTAAATATACACTCTGAGAAAAAATATGGCTATATCATGGCTCTAGTGGAGCCCCTTTATGGTTCTTGAAGGAACCATCACAACAACTGTTCCATACAAGTATAACCCCTTTTCTTCTTATATGTAATGGTTCCAAATAAAGAATCACCATATGTTCTCAAAGAACCTTCAAAGAACCGTTTTTTTTCTTAGAGTGTTCGTTGTAGCTACAATTTTCCTGGACAGCATTTTGGGAAATACGAATCAAATATACATAGACCATTCAACATTTTAAAAATATTTTATGGGTTTTAATTTAGTTTGACCTTTGTTTCTTTTGAACTCACCTGTCATAGCTACAATTTTCTTCAACAGCATGTAGGGAAATTCAAATTAAGTATACATAGACCATTCAACATTATTTTAATATTTTATGTTTTTCTGAGTATGATCTACGTTTCTTTTGAACTCACCTGACCAAAGTTCCACGGTCTAGGGTAGAATTTCTGATTACTCCCCATCCAGATTCTACCCCTCTCGTTAAGAACATACTCTTGTCTTTTATCGTCATCCGCCAGGTAAACAGGATCATCTAAACTCAACAGGTAAGACAAATGGAGTTAAATTTGGTTACCAAGGTGACAACTTTTATTTAACCATTGGGTAGATCTGACAAATTTGGCAAACATGATTGTGGCAGGGATCGTATGCTTTTTCAATGATCTGAGATAAATAAGCGGGAAAATAACCTAACAACAGTGATTGCTCATTATCTTCTTAATACATTTTAAAAAGGAAAATTCGAAGAAAAAAAAATGCCTTTATAATGAAGGTGTTACCAAGAATATTGAAAATGCCCCTCAATCGAAGGGCATTTTTATACTTACTAAGTTACTAGATAAAAAAAATATTGTAAAATATATGGCACCATTACCAATATGGCACGTCCGGTCTACCATACAATTTAATGCTTGATTGACAATTTCAATATACGGGTTTACAGTTTGAAATATATGGTGTTGTTTGCATTCCAAACAGAAGTTGTCTCCCTTGAGCTTGACCTAATTGACCATATACGGTAACAGTTTGTCTTATATTGTGATGTTTGCGTTCCAAACGGAAAAAGGCGCGAATTATTTTCTTAACTGTAAACGGGTAAATCTCTGAATGTGCCCTGCCCTCTTAAAGTCTTCGTTAGACTCACTTTATTTTAAAACCCCGTGCACCCCACTCCTTAAATATCCATTCTTTGACACTAGGCATTAAATACCCCAACCACACCCCTCTTAAGATATCCACTTTTTAACACAAAGCAATAAGCATTCACCAACCCCTTCTATGATAGCCAAACCGTAACACCAGGCATTAAATAACCCCAACCCCTTCTAAGATATCCATACCTTGGCACCAGGCATTAAACAGCAAATACATATCCTTTGGATCTTGATATCTGTCTTTAGACTGACCATCCTCTTCCGCATCCGAGCTAAACGTGTCCACATAAAGCTGGTATTTCCCAATAATAGAGTTGGGTGCCGGGGTGACTGTGACTGTAACGCTACTGTCAGTGGTGGCAGTAGTGCTACAGGTCCACTCTGCAGGTCGACCGCTGGTAGAATTGGAATTGACGGTCAACCCAACTGGCATCCGGATGATGGTACCTTTACTCTGTTGAGGCTTCGATCCTTTAACAACAAATAAAAACATTCAGAAAACTCCACACTGATTAACAGTCATAACCATGCCGGGAGCTTCATGTTGCTCCAGTGCTATTTGGGCTAAAAGGGGAACAGGGAGGCGAAGGAAGGGAAACTTTATAACTCGCACAAAAACTTGTTAGCTAAACGTATGGATGCTTGCTATTTACTGAACTCAACTGAACATAGATTGGAGCAAGCAGGGTTTAAATACCTATTTCACAAGATCTATGGGCATTGCGACAACTATAAATAGCATTAGGTAACATATTAAAAGAAAATCAATAACTATAGCAGAAATCAGTCAAGAGTATAATATTTTTTTCTTTCAAATACATTCCTTTTCTATTTTCATGTAGGACTATTCCGTACAAAGATGATTAATTTGACCAACCTGCGGAGATTCCCCTCGTGAAATCTCGAGGTAGGTCTGCGAATAACGTTTAGAATGTTAACCCATGGTAAAAAAAAAAAAAAACAGGATTAGTTTCTAAGGGAGATAATTCAGTACTCTTTTAGTATCACACACATTAAAAAAAACGTGAAGGCCAGGATTGTGATCTAGTTAATCTTACTGCTAGCAGATTTGGTGGCAATTGGTGTTTCATATTGTTCTATTTCCCCTCTTTTAAGTCTTACGGCCTATACATTCTAAAACATATATCAATTCGACTTCCTACGTCGAGATATTGACTCTAAGATACACTCGGGCCATCTTGTTTTGCACTTCTTTTATATGTTGGTCTGTGGAATAGGTTGCCCCAAATATTGGCGAAATTAATGCGCGATGACCTAACATAGCATACGAGAGTTGCCTCAGTCTCGTCCACTAAAGAAACCCGGGAAATTACGTTTGACGGCCTATAGGGAAGTATACAAACGACCAGAAGTCCTACCCTATATACCTTGATTGGCCGCCTATTATATGGTTATGTATTTGTTACTGTATAGACCGCATCCTTTCGCCTTAACTATCAAATTACCGTCAATGGCATTCTGGTATATCCACATGACTTAAGGAGATAAAGGGTTATTCACAAATTGTTTAGTGCCTACCTGTTACAAATTGCAGGTAGACATTATCTGTGTTGTTGTTGAAGGCTTCATCAAACTCTATGGTAAGCTTAAATGGCTGTCCCCGCCTCACAATTAATCGCTGCAAGTCATACTCGGATGTGTGGTGAGCTTTGCGATTCTCCTCCAAGTGGCGCTCAACTTTAACGGTCTCCAGAACGCGAGCTGTCAAAAACAAAAAATCCATGTGTATTAATTTTCTCTTTGTGTTTCAAATAAATATTTCATTGCAATTGCTGGACCCCTTTGGCTCAAATTTTGTTTAATCGCTTGGATAAAATGTTAGGTATTTAAACTATATGTTGTTGAAAAAAAACTCAAATTCGAATTACAAACAGTTAAATTAGAGCCTTCAGTTTAGTTCGCCATTGAGTTTTATTTTCCATTTTTTCCAGGCGGGATAGACAAGAAAATCCTCTGGGGTCGTTCTAATCAAAATTTCAAAAAATGGAGGCACCATTTACTAGCTCTAGGACTATTCTTTTTAGTCAACTAGTTTATTGAGTTTTATCGGTATTGCACTTAGAGAAATAACACATGAAACTCATTTTACATTTTTTAAAGGAGCTGAATTTGTCCGAAACGGCGGCGAAGAATACAGAGCTCTGCTACGTGACTTTCTGGAATTTGCGTGATAAAGCAGGGTATATCAAAAAGTTACAGTCTTCTTTCTAAAGCTAGATGGTATTTATTTTCAAAATGAACTTATTCCTTACCTTTTTTAACCACCCTTCCTGAAGTCAAATAAGAAAGTCTGGCAAAAAACTCTTCAGCTGTCAGACGGCGCTTTCCGAAATTAGTCTCTCTACAAATGAATGAATGAATGAATTTATAACTTCATTATTAAATGAATGAATGATGGAATGAATGAATGAATCAATCAATCAATCAATCAATCAATCAATCAATCAATCAATCAATCAATCAAGTAATAAGTCTATTGATGAGTTTATGAATGAATGAATGAAAGAAAAAATAAGTAATGAAAGAAAGAATAAGTGAATTTATAGCTTCATCAATAAATGAATGAATGAACAAATTAATGAATTTATAAGTTCATTAATGAATGAATGAATGAATGAATGAATGAATGAATGAATAAATGAATGAATAAACAAATAAAACAATAGATCAATGAGTGCTTTAATGAGTTAACTAATGAGTTGATTATTGAGGAAATAGACGAATGTATAATGGCGTGTTCATAAAAAGCAAAAACCTCAACTACACAGGGGAGATCACTCTCGAAGTAATTATTCTTTCCAGTCTCCTTGTGTAGCAATACCACCATGTTGCACTTTATTTTTAGTAATGGTCGAACAGATGTATTATTTTAATAAACCAACTTATAATGCTGTAAATCGATGTACCGATGTAGCTGTTGCTATATTAAAATACAAGCGGTGTCCGTGATATGGAACACTTCGGGAAGCCGATTAAACCAAGTTAATGGGAAAAACCATGTCAATGAAAACTAATACGAAAAAAACCAAGTCAATAAAAAGCAAGTAGGTGAAAGTAGGTGACCAAGTCAAGAGGAAATACCAAGGAAATGAAAACGAAATACAAAAAAAATCAATGAAAAAATCATGTGGAAAGGTCAAGTCTAGGAAAACCAAGCCAATGATTACCTTAGCCAATGGGCAAAATCAAATCAATAAAAAAACAAGTTAGTGAGTCAGTTAAAATGGGAGGCCCCAAGTCAATAAAATTCAATGGAAAAAAAATTAAATTGGCCAATGAAAAACCAAGCCAATGGAAAATCCAAGACAATGAAAACTCAGTTGGCGACTAAGTCAATGGAAAGGATGAACAAGAGGCTTATGAAAAACCAAGTGAATCGGAAAAAGTCGATAAAAAACAAGTTGGTGACCAAGTCAATGGGAAGGATGAGCTAGAGGCCAATGAAAAAACCAAGCCGATGGTATACTCTGGACTTGCCCTGATGACCAGGTAGCGTAAAGGCTTGTTATTATTTATTTAATAATTAAATTCGTGTGTGACTATTTTTGCAAATTGTGACCACTGAACAGTGATATTTCTATAACAAAATACCCCGTTTACCAGTGTTCTAGTCAAGACCATCTTCAAAATGCACAGCCTGTTAGTTCCACAAGTTCCGTAGTAAAAATTGCCACGATTATCGATTATCGATGATCAGACAGAGTACAAAGTGAAATAGCGAGCATAAGGCCCAATTGGGCTTACTTTTGGTATTATGTTACAGCGGTAAAATTGTTCGAAATCCTATTTCTTCGCATGTAGCCTACGCCGAATGTTTTAATGAAACGAGTTGCAAATCGTCCAATAAATATT
>JAVFBW010187798.1:0-10416 GCA_034783835.1 Mopalia ciliata
CCCCCCTCCCCCCCACACACACACACACTTACTATATGGTGTAGGATGTTTATTTGGGAATGTTCTTGTTAAGCAACCCCCGATGACTATATGGTGTAGGAGGTTTGTTTGGGAAAGTTATTGTTAAGCAACCCCCCACTGACTATATTGTGTAGGATGTTTGTTTGGGAATGTTCTTGTTTGGGAATGCCCCCGTAAAGCAATCCCAGACAAACTATATATTGTTAGATATTTGTTTGGGAATGTTTCGGTAAAGCAACCACCCTCTGACTATATATTGTATGGTGCTTTGTGTGACACTGTTCTCGAGTCTGCAGTTGTGTTAATTATGAAGAATTGTTGCCAAATAACGTTTTCTTAAGCAATCGTCACCGAACTTCTTATAGGATCCTCTTCGATAATTGTATCCTCAAAGAGTTGGAAAACGCTAGAGAAAAAATCGTATATGATCTTTTAGGATTTTATCTGTAAGGGATATGAACCTTCACATACAAGAAACAATCAATCCCTATCTTACAAATTATCGGAAGAGTCTGTGGCCACGTCCCCGTTCAGCAGTCTACTACTAGCACACAGCAGGAGAATTCAAATAAAGTTTATGAACACATAGACAAGCTTGTACAACAACAGCTGTTTTCTCCAGTCTACAGATAGCAGTTAGAGCTGTGAAAGTGTGTCGGTATATTCAAGACGTTATATGTCCGTTATTAATGAGCTAAAAATTATTATCTATGAACCAAAAGGCTCTTTATCAAATAATGTTCAAAGCCATACGATATAAAAGGCTTTTGCGCGAATGCTGTCTTCAGGGATTCAACAATTAATGGTGATATATGGTATACACGGCTATACATGGGAATGTCAAGCAGTCACCCACTTGTCATATGGTATAAAAGGCTATATATCGGAATGTTCCATGTAAGCACGCAACCACTGGTCAAATAGTACTAAGCATCAGAATGTCAAGCAGTCACTCATTGGTCATCTGGTATACTATACAACAGAATTTCAAGCAATCATATACAAGCGATTAAACTAATATGACCCACTGGTCATTTGGTATACTATATGACGGACTGTCAAGCAGTCACCCGCTGGTCGTTTGGTATATTATATAACAGAATGTCAAGCAGTCACCCACTGGTCATTTGGTATAGTATATAACGGAATGTCAAGCAGTCACCCACTGGTCATCTGGTATACTATACAACGGAATTCAAGCAGTCACCCACTGGTCATTTGGAATACTATATAACGGAATGTCAAGAAGTCACCCGCTGGCCATTTGGTATGCTATATAACAGAATGTCAAGCAGTCACCCGCTGGTCATTTGGTATACTATATAACGGAATGTCAAGCAGTCACCCGCTGGTCATTTGGTATGCTATATAACAGAATGTCAAGCAGTCACCCGCTGGTCATTTGGTATGCTATATAACAGAATGTCAAGGCTATATATCGGAATGTCAAGCAGCTAATCATGGGTCACATAGTATAAAAGGCTATATGTCAGAATGTTCTATTCAAACACTCCACAACTGGTCATATAGTATGAAAGGCTTATGTCGGAATATCAAGCAGTCCATCATTGGTCATATAGGTAAGAGGTTTATGTCAGAATGTCAAGCAATTCATCATGGGCTATATGGTATAAAAGTCTACATGATGAAATGTTCTATTCAAGCACTCGACAACTGACTATAGCTATAAAAACAGGCTACATATGGGAATGTTCAATTCAAGCGCTCAACCATTGTTGACATGATTTAAAATGTTAATGTCGGAATGTCAAGCGATAAATCACTGGTCGCATGGTAGAAAAGGCTACATGGGGTAATGTTATATACGATCACTTAACATTGGTCATATGTTATAAAAAGTTAGAAGTGGTAATGTTCAATCCAAGCCGTCACCAATTCACCACATTGTATAAAACGTTGTATGTATGAATGTATAGCAGTCAGTCATTAGGGGTATCATATAAAGGCTATATTTGAGGACTTCCAATAGAAGCACTCAACCCTTGACCACAATAGTAAAACCTATGTGTGACAATGTTGTAATTGACGAAATAGAAGAGGACACCTTATTTCGGAATATTTTATTTAAACAATGCACTATCGACTACATGGTAGAGAAGGCGTTAAGTGAGGATGTTCTCTTCAGTAATCCGCTATCGACCATAAGGTATAGATGTGGGCTTTATGTAATGATGTTCCATGTAAGCATTCTCCTATATTGATTACCTCGTAATGGAAGCGTAATAAACTGTTGTCTGTTTAGGTATATGTGCTACTTTTATTTACAAACAATCCATAACTCACTATTTAGTAGTATGGACCGTATGCGTTGATGTTATCAGCAAACAATCCAATATTGCCCATATGAGAATGCTTTCCTCCAGCAGCAACCGTATAGTAGAGGAGACTTTTAAATAAAACTACTTTTTCTCAAACTATACACAAAAGTGCCAATGCTCTCCTGAAACATTCAACTGTTCAGCTTCCTCAGCGATTGATTCTCACCAGGAATATGTGACTTAAGACACAAGTTTAACATTGGTCAATATGGACCATTCGAAGCTGTGCCGGAAATCACGATGCCTGTTTACTCTGCAATAAATACAATAACCTAAATTCCACAAAAAAAGTTTAGATTGCTGTAATTCCTTAAAACAAGAGATAAGAAAAATGATTAATTTGTGCTGGTATTCGATTTAAATGAGTTTTCAGTCCAGTTTCTCATAAACTAATAAATATCAGTTGTTACAGACAACAACCTTTTCATAACTGCAAATTAAGAAGGAAAAAAAAAAAATATATACCTGATTCAGTTTTTGCTGTAAACGTATATTTTTGTGATTTCTGCGGTGAATTGTGATGTTTTGGGTATAAATGGTCATACTAAATGGTTGAAATTTCCATCGTAACGTTTTTGAACTAAGTGTGACGAGGTGTGGATTTAAATTTTGTAGGATTGACAACTCCACCTCAGAAATAATGCATGAATGTAGTTGTGAATTATTGAGTATATTAAAAGAAATGGCTGAAAAACTATTTACAAAAACAGTAAGGAGTATTGTCAATCAGAAGTAGGTCAATCATTGGGATTTCCTTCACTCCTAAATGTGACATTTCACTTCCATTAAAAAGCACTGTTTCTAATTACACTTCGATGTAGGCGCCAGTCCTTTTTTCTGTTCTGACGTTGCAAACAAACACCACACTTTGGAATAAACTGTTATGTTTAATATCATTTCTGGAGTATTATCATGCCATTCCAAGAGTGTTAAATCGAATCGAAAAAAGAAAAAAAATGATTTGTGAACATTCTTTGATATCAATAATAGGACAGAACATTGCGCAGTCGAGTTGGAAAGCCAAAATATTGCTCTCGTGGATGATTAAAATGATAACTAATTCAACACTTGCACTCGCGTGTGTTCTCTTTTTATCATCTATAGGAGGAATATTTATGGTGTTCAAACTTCACTGTGAAATAATCACTTTTTCCTCGAATAAGGTCATGCCATCTTACGTCTGGTTTTGAATAACGTTCAGCTAAGCAGAAGACACTTTCAATGGACTCGTGAAGTGAGGAATTGTTCGTGCCTCATGGCTCATTTCTCTCACCACTGATCTGAGCAATATCTATGATTTATATCGCCTGTTTACACAGCTTCTGCTAAAGAGGACAACTTATTTGCTTTTTCCCCAGTGACCAATGTGAACATCTATATTTTAACGTAAGCTCATCTACGAATCACAGAGACACTTTAAGACTGTGAGGGCTTCTGTTGCAATGTTGTATATAACGGTACACTAGCTGCTGGGATAAACAATACTCAGAGGAAAGTGTCGCCTATAATTGCTATTATAATAGTTCACAACTCATATCGTTTTATACTGTTACCTGCATGGTGTGGAGGGGGGTAGAACACGTGATACTGGTCTTGAGAACGATAGGCACATCACTACACAGATTCTTATCCACATTTTATATTTATTGATAACTTTTATATAACAAAATGCATATTATCATAAAGGTAGTTAATCAGGCATGCTGCAGGTAGCTGTGTTAGATCTTAATAGCCGTGCAGCGATCAGTACATGTCGCCGAGAAACTAGATGTTGACTGACTATTATTTGGATTGTCGGCATATGGCCGCCGAGTTTGTGTATATCGTCTTTTAGGACAGCAGGCAAATATTATCCTGGAGAAAGCTCGCCTGAAATCCCTCATAGAAAGTGCATATATAACAGGGTTGACTCCGGAATTAACATATCCAAGCCAAGTAAAGATAGGAAATAGCAGTTCAGGATTAGCTACACATTCTGTATGACAAAGACCAAATAAAACATTTGTTACAAAAAATGGCAACCAACAAATAATAAACACACCGACGACAATACCTAAGGTCTTCGCTGCCTTTTGTTCTCGGGCCAACTTACTCAGTTTCTTGCTGATAGCAAACTGTCGAAGTCGTTTTGTAATCTTTGTTGGTCTATGCTCGTCCTCAACTGAGAGATGATGGCGGACAAGATGTGCTGGACTTCCGGCTTCACTGTCGCTGGCTGACTTCTCGAAGATGGTAGAGCTGCTACATTCCTGTGGAGCTCGTTTCCGACCTCGGTGAATTCTTAACGTCATCACCTCGCCGTCTGTCCCATTGGAAGACATTATTTTTGTCCCCATCTTTAAACTCTTAGTTTGGGCGGATGCTGCTTGGTAGATTTTGAAGTAAACAAAAAGCATAATAAAAAGGGGACAGTAAAATGAAACGAAGGAAGAGAATATCAAATAGGCGCTATCCTCGGTAAATAAACATGCGTTGTTGGGTAGATCAGGAGGGGTAACAGCTTTCCACCAGGCTATGGCGGGAAATGATATTCCAGCAGAACATAGCCAAACTAAAGCAATTAATATACACACTTTACTAGTAGACATTTTGCTCGGATATGCGATTGGATCATTGATGGCCCAATACCTGTCTAATGATATGACACATAGGTTAAGTATTGAGGCAGTGCTGGCCAATACATCCAACGAGTGCCATAAATCACACCACTCAGATCCAAATAGCCATAGCTGATTGGTCATTTCGTTGCTAATACTGAACGGCATGACAATGGCTCCAATAATAAGGTCTGCTATAGCCAATGAGACCAGATAATAATTGGTGACAGTCCGCAGATACATCTCCTTCGCTACAGCTACAATTACAAGGCCATTCCCAAATATCGTTATTACAGATACAAACGACAGGAAAATGGCCACTGCAGGATTCTTCACCTCATTCTCCAAGTTAGTCGTATTACTAAAATTACCATTAAATATCTCCACTCCCAAGAGACTGCTAACGTTATCTGTGTAACTTTGCATGTAACCCAGTCTACTGAATAGCCGTTCAATATGAAGCTATTATTTAAATGAGCACACGGACCGGCCTGTAATGATCTGGTCATTGGAAACACGCGCCTTTGTCAGTCCGAGCAAATTGTAACTTCACTGTAGTAAGTTCAATGAATGATACAATTAATTTGAAATTGTGAAAAACTTCAAGTGCAACTGATCTGACAGCATACAGATCTTCTAGTTAAATTATATATACCATTGAATATATATAGCTTAAAATATCTGATGCACAGTTTGACTTTCGACCTATCGCCAGCCTAAGGTAACCTCTCTTGTCAGTTTAAGTGATAGGAAAACCCAATTAAAATTGTAACTTCAGTATCGGTGTCCTCACGTGTAGAATCCAATTTGTTTTGTAAAAACGTTACCATACACCAAGTCACTGGTTACAGTTGTCTTCCAATTTTTGTACAGATATTCCTGTATGGAAGAATAGTTTTAGTTACACTGTTCCTTACAATGTGCCTTGATTCCACCACATACCTAAGGCTAAACTTCAGGGCACATTGATCCTCTTAAGGATATTACCACATTGACGGCAACTGTGAATATCTGACCAAATTAGGTAAAATGACTTCTAGCATTCAGCTCAGCATTTAATCCATTTCGTCGCTAATTTCCAAAGCAATCCTGAAGAGTCCATTCATCAAACATCAGAAGAATATCCCATTCGGAATGAAAGTAATCCATATGTGCTAAGTCTACACTCAAAGCGATTAAAATGCAGGGGTTAGCAAAGAATAAGCTGACCAAGATGTGCACACTGCCTCAATCTCCAGGTATACCTGAAACCAATCAAAATCGGGTTTGATTATTTTGAAATAAAATTTCCTTTAGTAGTTATAGTACATTTGAATATATATTCCAATATACTTGGATTATTCGACGGCAATTACACAATAACAGTAATCGCCTTCGTTCACTGCTATGAAACACAACGAAACTGCTTGTGTACCGGTTTTATCACAGTTATGATAGAACACTAAAAACTGAGAGTTATGCATTTTAACCTATCATTAAAACCTATTGCTTTCATTTTCGTAATTACTTTCATAAGCAAAGCTCACATGCCTCCTCAAATATGCTGTAATAACAAATTAAAAGACCAATGTAATGTTTATAGGAGTAATTCATCTATGACGAGTAATACATGGTACTACATATTAGAACGAATCAAACTATGCCTTTTACTAACTACTGACCTATATGATCCCAAAAGTCAAATAACCACAAGCGCTCTGACAAATGGCACAAGGCACCACCAATGCAGAATTTAATTGATTTACTTTTTAATAGTGTAAAGTTAGGTATAGCAGTGTTCAAGTATTCGTAAGAACGACTCCGGATACCGAAGTGTGGTACATGTTAACCGTTGACCTGTAATATTGCAATAACTAAATAAGTTTATATACGTTGCAAAAAAAAAAAAAAAACACGAAGTATTTACTTAAGTACACTTAACGTTTGGTTAAAAATACTGAACGGATTAAATAAACGGCCGGGATATTAATATGTTGCACATATTAAACGTTGACCTGTTAGATCACAATATACATGTACAAAGAGGTAATACGAGCTGCAGAAACACAGAAATAGTAAAATGCGCCACTTACGCACCGAGATAAAGTTTGATTTGAAAAATATTGTACTGTTCTTGAAAGGGGATCTGTACATTTGAAATGGACTGCTGCATATGATATTGTAGCGATGAGCTGTAAAAAACAGACAGCAGAGAAAGGTAGCTTCTTTACCCGTTTGAAATATATATACAGTTTGGGTGCAAATAAATATTTAACTATTCTGGATATATGCTTCGGAAAAAAAATGTGTGACGAACGGAAAGATATGAAAACAACTGAAGGTATTTATACTGAATAGCGGGAATATAATATTCAAAGGTCGGAAAATTGCCACTGTAAACAAGTCTTGCTAACAAATAAATTCACATCATTATTCGTGATACAAAATTGATATCTGTTTACTTTATTACGTACATATAAATGGCTTGACAGAGGTCGAACAGAGTTTCCCATGAACCAAACTTCTGAAGCACACATACTTTGTTTTCGTTTTCAAATCAATTGGTCGTTTTGCAAACTTTGTATAATCAATCATGGACAAAACAGGCTATGAATAAACATGAGTATAACAAATGAAATGGAACTACTCTTGTATGTCTGTATTCGAACATTGTCCACTTTACCTGACAAATTTAATTAACTTTTTTATTAACCTTAAATTCTGGAAAATAAAAAGATTAACATCCAATGTCAAATACAATGTTTGCTTTTATTTGTCATCGAGCCATATTAAAACACGAATTGACTGGTTGTGAGGTCATAAATGTATGCTTCAGTGTTGCTGAGGATGGACAAGAAGTAAAATGATAAACTGTACTTCATCAACAAAAATAAATGTGAAAGACTAGTATCTGTGTTCAGCCCCTCAGCGGTTGATAAGACATATCACAGTTATAAACAGCGATTTGTTAACACTGAAAACTCACGGCTACCACGGAATGTTTCTTAAGAACAAGAAGAAAAACAACCGATGGCTCAGGTGGGTTTGACCTATATACTTTTAATACCGGCGATCAACAAACTTGCTACTCAATTTAAACGAAAGTGATCACAGGCTATATCTATTGAAAATCACCGCGTTTTAACTATCTGGTATATTGAGACTTGTACAGACCATGAACACGTCTACAATTCAGTGGCTGTGTATGAGCTTTAACTGGCATAGTAGGAGAGGAGAAACATGCCTGGAGCCACGAGGGGCCTCAATCTACGACCGGAAAGAAAGGAGGCGATTGTAATCAGTATTGAGCTGCCTTTATTTTACACATGTTAAAGCACCTAGATTTCTCTTCGAATTGATAGTTGCTATGCCAGGGTTTCTGTAGCGTCAGATGAGTAAGGGTGATGATGTTTAACTGGCTCTTACAGAGTGAGTGAAAAACACTAAGTGTATCTTTTACTGTATCCAAGCGAAATTCTACCAAATCTCTCCATAATTGCCGTAAACTGGTCATACGCATGCCTCGAAGCCTATGTTGGTTTGTTCGTATATTGACCCAGAGAGAGCACCAGTTTGTCTAATGTGACGGTGAATAAAGTGGAGAATCTAGTGAATTGAGATCATGCGACTACTAGGCGCCTTGTGGAAGACACAAGTCTGGTTTTTGACACACAGCAAGAGAAAACGGTGACCCAAAACAATCACAGCATCTTTCATTAACACAGATTATTGGGGCTTAGTTTACCATTAGTGTTGCTCATTTGAATTCCCTAGTCAAATAAAACCTGGTCGATTGCGAGACAGTTTAAGAACAAAATGGATTAACTTTCTGTGTGGAATAAAGCCTGGCATAAACCCATTTCTCATTTACCCCGCGATAAAACAAAAGTAGGCACATTATATTTCAGCACGGCATCACAGTATTCGATTAACACACAATTACATAAACATACAACTTCTCCACCATATTGTCCATCGAGACGACTGTAAACTGACGATAGCTTAACAACAACATTTCCTACTTAAGGTTTAATAACAATATGAAAAGTACGGAGATTATCAGAACTCATGTATATATATTTATACATATATAAACGGTTTATCTTGAGCATTTATTTCGAATGACTGAATTCGAACTGTATTACCACATGATTTAAATGACGTATACTTTTCATATGTGGCACATATACGCAGGAATTTGCTAACGTATGACTTGTTTTGATTCGGTGAGTTTTGGTCGTTGTCCATAAAATAACTGATCCAAAGAATTTACAGCCGACAACGGATTTGACCATCTCTTTATTATCAATCGTATTCCCGCGACAGTTTCCATAAATTCCATAAATATTTGGGGCGACTTTGCTGCAACTCAGCAAATAAAAGAAGTGCAAAGCAAGATGGCCCGGGTGTATCTTAGAGTCAATGTCTCGACGTAGGAAGTAGAATCGATAATATTGTAGAATGCCGTTATTACAACACATAGTGTGCTCTGTGGAGAAGAGGGAAACATTTCAAGATAAAATTGCTTGTTAATCTGTTTAATTTCGAACATTCATCTTTGTACGTACAAATAAGATGATTTTTCCGAATTTCGTCAAACATCGACGTGAATGGTAAACGGTAAACGTGAATGGTTACAATATAATTGTCTATCCATTTAACTGATTTTACTATATTTATAATGAACGATGTCTAACGAACCTGTAATGTTGTGTTTGTTTTAAGGAAAATGCATTTTATATCCTGATAATTATATGCGAAGAGGTTAATTATATTATAATGCACTTCACTCAAATTATACTTCTGGGAAAGACAATATCCTGCTATTTTATCATATTTAGTCTGCCTTACATACATATAAGCTTATAAATACTTTATATCAATTGTGTTTTGCGATTTATCGGCTAGCTTTTCAGTAAAGGTCAGTTGCAATTTTCAAAAGTAGCGAGCGCTAACATACTTTCGGCAATTGCAGAACCCATTTTTGTAGTAAATAGTTCTTAAAATAGCAGAGAGATATATACTCCGCACTGAAAAGTCATGTTTCATTAATGGTATACCAACAGCAAACAGGCCTTACTTTATGTTATTTTTGTCCAGTTTTATTAACAAGAAAACACCACATACATGCATGCTGATTAATAAAAGCTTTTGATAAAGTGTCTTATACTTGTTGTGTCAGATATGATAGTATGGTGTCAATCTGACAATGTGCTCAACTCTATTAGTTTCTGTTGGATTTTATTACAAATAAGCTCTGTCATCTATTCTTCTAAATACATTTTATAGCGATACTGTTTTTATTTTTGCGTTTATGGATTGTTTCTTAGTTTGTATGTTTATTTATTAACCGTTTTCTTGACGGTTAAAAGTCGTAGTTATGGTATTCCCCCCAAATACCACACGGACAACAAACACTTAGCCAATACAACGTCACACCATGAATGACATAATACAATAAAAACAAAGCATCTTTTAAG
>JAVFBW010187809.1:0-10416 GCA_034783835.1 Mopalia ciliata
CAATGCGACTCATGATCGTGGGGCCATATGGAAATGTAACTCTTGACCTTCGGATCAAGTGCAGATGACTCAGGACGGCGAGTCCAAGATTCTTGACAGTGGGATAAAATGGGAATGTGGCCATTGACCTAGAGATCATAGTGGAATATGACGGTGAGATCGTGTCGGAATGAGACTCTTGGTCGTGGCATCAAGTGGGAATATGCTTGGACGGTGAGATGGGATGTGACCTTTTATGATCAAGTGGGGACGTGGATCTTGACCGTGGAATTAAGTGGGAATGTGACTTAGTCATAGAATCAAGTCGGAATCTGACTCTTAACCATGAGATTAAGTTGGGTATCAATCATAACCGTGGGATCGGGAAGCGGAATTTTACCGTGGCATTAAGTGGGGATGTGACCCTTGACCGTGTGATTAAATGTGCACAGCCCATGGGTCGTGCGGTAGAAATCATTTTAAGGGCTAAATCAAAATGTTGAGTGTATCTTGCGACAATTCTGTTCTGTTTCAACCTTCATGCAGCGCTAAAAATTATGACTTCTTTCATACAAAGCCGTTCCACGTAGACACTTGCCATCGTTTTTTTTGAACGACTTTCATTGAAAACTACACAAAAATAATTTATCTTTGATTTCGATAAGTATAGGTACAGACAACGGAGCTATCTTAGTATACGTGCGTCAACATTTTTAAAATTTAATTCATGTGACTGCATAACTCTGTGGTTGATTGGATGCACGACTTATGGCTGCAATGTTATGTCGCATATATGCCGCACACGAGGAGATTGGGCGGCGACGAGTTGCAATGATCCCTTGCGACTAGTCGCCGACAGTGTCTAATCGCGTGCGTCCCAAGCCAATCGATCGTGTGTAGCGGACTTTATGAAAAACGTTTCTTCACTGGCTTGTTTAAGTTTATTATTACACATAATATAGTATTATAGAATTGTGGCAGGATTTAACAAAAACAAAGCATGTGTTGTTACTAACTTGAAATAACGTCCAACCACTCGACCCATCGAGAGCAATTACATCTAAATCCGTCCGTTCACTTAAATCTTTCAGATTGTCTATACTTTTGATAGGAGTAGATACGGTTAGTACAGCAGTCAGATGAGCCGTGTAGATGGATACGATAAGAAGACTGAAGACCAGCCAAAAAAAACAGAGACATCTTGCCGAAATGGAATGCGGATAAAACGGAAAACCTGCAGCAAATCAAAACGATTGTAAACGATATTCCAGGCGGCTGGTTGGATTTTGGGGTTTAGTCTGAATTGTGCTTGTTTAAGTTTACATGTTTGAAAACTTCATATATGACTATTGGTAAGACTAGTTATCTCCATTATTAGATATCTTGTCTCTACGCTCGTCTGCTTTGCTTGATAGTAAACAAAATAGGTAATTGACAAAATAACTATTTTTTTTTGTTACTATAAAGTTTGTGACATTGTTATTTTGCCACGCCACGTGACTGTACCACAATCTGGTACTGATAAAACAGTCCGTCTGAAGAACTTCATAGAGAAGTGAAAAGGGATCAACACCAGTGCCCGATGTTGCTTTACCACGGGCGTGGCATGGCTGCAATTTCAGAAAGTCCATGCCAAAACTTTTCATAGTTTTTTTTGGTTTATATGTTGGGCGTTGAACATTGCCGAGGTGTCTATGCTTATAATGCCTAGGTAAGTTATTATCGAACAGGTAAGTATACGGGCCTACGTTGCTTCGAACTCGTTACATACAGTTACAATTAATAACAACTTAGTGTTATAACGTCGCGTTCTCTCAATTTAGAATATTTTTCAAATATTGTCTGTGAACTTGATTTCATTTAAGCTAGATACAGGAATAGACCTACCTTGTTCCAGAAAGGAAGCAATGACAGCGAATACTATATCCTTTGTTGATAAGATCTGAACATCTGTCTTATGCTTGTGCTTTGTCAGGTGACTCATACTGACGAGTGTGATACACGTAGTTATACCAAATACAATAATAATCAACCACACATTTGTGGTAAAAGGCTTCACGAATTGAAATATGTCTGTGTGTTCCTCTGGTTTGGAGGTCAGAATTGAAAATGAGTTTTCAATAAATGGTATGGTGTAGTCCACCACCTCGGATCTCTCCGTCGTCAAAGAGAACATCCCGGCACCCAAGTCTATCTCCTGGACAAATTTAAAAGAAAGAGAGTTTAGCGTAAATATATTTTCAGCATTGAAAAAGGGGAAAACAAATCTAGCTTTTATTACTAATGTAAACCTTCGTTAATTCAGCTGAAATGTAGACAGATAGGAAGAATCGGGGTTTGAATACTTGTTTCATCCGATCGATTGACCAAAACTATCAATCTGTGCCGCCACTACTATTTATATAACGATGTTGTAGGCAACTAACCAAACGTAAAACTAGCAGTTGTAGGAATCTGTTTCATTTATGAATATGTATTAAAAGATCTTAGCCATTCCAATGATTCAAATACTTTCAATATCGTTATATTCTCTTATATTTTTAATCTAAATTACAAGGTACTTGAATTGAGTTGGCTCAATTGAGTTTGTGAATTGAGGTTGGCTGGCAGTCAACCCTTTCAAAATGCATGCCTTCTGCATGGGCTGAACCAAGTTGACTCCAGCAGCTGTTGAACAATAAAATAATAGTGAGTATAATATTATCAAATTATGGTAGTATTATTTGAAGCGCAATAACAACACGTACTAATCCAACGTACTTAAGATAATTACTTACAGATTGATGATCCACTTTCTCAACTTTAAACATAAAAGAGGTGCCATACCGATGACGATATGGCACGAACAAGTCGTATGCTCGAAAGCATATCAAAACACCATTTTGATAAATGCCCATTTAAGATGTACGGCCATCTTTTCAGGTGGTTCCTTGAAGTGAGTTACAGGATTTGGACTCAAACGAGACTTATAAGCCCATATCCCTGAAAATATATGGTGAGGTTTGAACATGCCGACTATATCTTAGACCACGGCGGTGAGGCGGTGACAGTTACATGTAGGTTATACATGTAATACACTCGCGCGATCTTAGTCCCTATTAACGAGACCTGGGCCCGATTCCACAACTATCAGTTTGACATTTTCATCAACTGCCAGTGTTTAGTTTTACAGTTATACTTTTAATTATTACTTACTTACATTATAATAATAATGCGTGGGTATTAAATGTTTAAATTCAAAACTCAGAATTTTAAGTGCACTTGAACAATTTGACTTTAGTATTTAAATGCTTGAGAAATCGGGCCCTGACATCTTCACATGCTCTTTAATTGACAGTGTCACCTCGCTTGTCTGTTGAAGACTTTGATGTGTAAACCACTTGCTGACTGGCTGCTTGTTCGTACAATAATCCAATTAAAATTTCCCCGCGTTTTTATTTTGAATTACAGTAAGTGTACTAATGTGGAATTCTTGTGTTACACGTTTGACTTTTGTTATAGGAAGATGATGAAGAATATGGCCCGGATACCCGGAAACCTCAAATTAATTTATTTGTGAAAACAACAACTGTAGGCCTATGATAACCGGGCAATATGACGGCCGTTTGTTTATAATGTGTTTCGCTGTAATGTCACGGGTTACGCGAGAAGAGTCTGGTTCACACTAGACTAGTAATGGAAGAAAATATGACTTTATCTTTTTTTGAATGGTTCGCAGCGCGTTATTTTAAAATGGCAATCCGCTTCGAACTGAATTGCTTTGTCAAAAAAAAAAAAAATTCCCTTCCCTCTGGCTTTTATTCGAAATTCGCGTTTAATTTCCAACTAGTTTGTTCAATCAAACTTAGATTTTAATTTCTAACTAGCTTGTAACTTCGAGGGTAGTTTTTAGTTTCGAATTTGTTTGTTAATACGAAGTTTGTTAGTGTGAAAAAACGTTAAATCGTTATAGTTTGACCTTGTTTGTTTATAAAACTAGCCAGGAAGGACCTTCACGTTGTCTTGGTTTTTATGGACAACATGATGCCGATCTGTTAGTGATGTATTTGTATTTCCTCCTGAATTTGTCCTGGTGAGTATTTTTTTGTTGCCAGTGGCATCAATGGTGTTTTCCTCTCCCCATTTCACTGGCATGCTGTCATGTGAGCGAAATAAAACACTGGTTCATAATATTCTTTGTAAACTTTTCCTGGCATTGGTTTAAAAACAACCTCTTAAGTAGGCACAGAACTACAATGAAAAGACCAGTATATCCAGTTGAAATGACTATACATACCTGCCGATGTATCATCCCTATAATTCCGGTCCATGTGCCATTATCTAACTGATGTCCATAAAAACCATCTGCTGGTTCCACCAAAACATATCTTTAATATATTAACCATATTCATTAACAAAGACTGCTTAACATCTGCACTGACATTTAAAACGAATATTTAAAAAAAGTTAAACAGAGAACAGGATTAAAACGAATATTAAAAAAAATGTTTAACATAGAAAAGGTTTAAAACGAATATTAAAAAAAAAGATAAAACAGAGAAAATATTTTGAATAGTCAAAAAGCGTAAGAATAATATCACGATACACAACGAAAATCGTACTTACTTAAAGTTAAGATCTGCAGCTATATAGTCCCAAATATCTACAGCGAACATATGGTACCGGTCATCCTTTCCAGACATTCCATTTGAAAATGGAGTGCTGCTCTGATAGTAAAAGTAACAAATAATAATTTATGAAGTGTGTAGGTAATGCCACCTGAGTCCATGTCTTAGTGTCAGCTGTGGGCCAAGATTATAATGCGCTTGATTTCAACAAAAGCATTTTCGAATGTTGCAACCAACCTAATCCTGATGTAGAATTTCACGATTGATTTACTTCAGGATTAGATTGATTAATTGATTGGTGTTTTACGTGGTGCTTAATGGTATTTTTCATATAAAACGGCTTTGTATTCCAACAATATTAGTACACCCAAGATATGAAGCGGTTCCATAATGTTTGAAAGTTAATTTTCCTCCTCATATATTTAAACCAAGTTACTCCATTTTAGTTACGGGGTTAGAAGTACAACCTTTGCTGGTTCCTTCCATGAATTGAATTTTATTTTAAATAATGTAACCCCAGGGCTTTGAAGAAGTCTTCATGTCGTGGAATACTGGATATTGGGAGGAGGGGAGAGAAGGGAATGGGTCCAAGAATACAACATCGTCATTTATGGATACATTTGAAACGTACAATATAAATAGAGACATTTCGTCCAACCAGAAATATTTAACCCTTTAGTGATTGGTGCATTTATTCCAGGAGAATTACCATGGCGCCCATGAAAGCAGAATAATAAAGATGTAAACTTACTACAAGGCCCCCCACACGAAGAGTAATTCCATCAAAACCTTTCTTAAATGGGTGGTGGGTGTCTCCGTGCTTTGAGAGCCTTTTCGTGGGTGTCCATTGCCTATTAGCCTGAATCGACGTGTGCTCCCCAGATGAATCGAATAGTTCCATATTTCCAGAGCAGTCATTGTCGATCTCGTATTTAACTTTTGTGTCGGATTTCCGTAAAGCATGAACATTCTGAATAAAATACGTATTGATATTTTACTTTTCGTTATTTTTGGATAGCACTTTCTCAGCTTGAACAGATTCTAGTTCAGAAATTGTTGCAGGTTGAAACCTGTCCGAGAATCGAACCCAGGAGTTAGGCATGGAATTGCAAGCAGTAAATGCCGGCCACCCAAATATTTTACTGTACTCCCATTTCGCCTATCAATGTATGTATTGTACACTGTTCTACAACATTAGGGGCATTCAACCAATCAGAATACTCAACCAATCAGAGTACCGGAATTATGGCATTCTCAGATACAAATATTGGATGTTTTGTAGAGAGCCAGGTTCCACATTCTTAAATAGCTCGGTCCACAGCCTCACTCTCTTTCATCCAAATGATCAACTCATTCTGATTTCCTTGCATAAATCACATAAACGAAATTTACTGATATACCTGCATCACCCAACGTAACAAAGGATCAGCTGTGCCACAAGGTCCTCGATCGCATTCATCACCATCGTTTAGTTTGAGTTTTTTAACCAAAGAGCTTTCATGATGTGGGAATGAACAAGCCGTGAGTCTCATTATCGCCAACAACTGTCTCTGTAAAAACTAGCATTAAGCCAACTTAGTTTTTTTAAGAATTTAACTGTTGTGTGAAGAATAGTGGAGGACAGATATGCACGTATACATGTAGGAACATTCACGTGTATTAGAAGTATATTATTGAGAAACGAGGCACAGTATGTAATGCTATAAATAACATTTATATATAATTGCATTAAGTCCTGTGTAGTTAGTGTGATAAGTAAACAATCTCCTGGTAAAAAGGATAAAATAAGTCTTTCTTTGTCACATCTCCCTCAGATACTATAACCAAACTACGCCGATGTGGAAGATGTTCCATTGAATTTTCCTGTGACGAAATCAAAAGGAATACAATAAAGATGCAGAGATCTGTATCCCGGATAGTATGTCATTTCATGTAGCTTTATCTAGAGATACAGGGTTAGAGTGCACATAACTGTGTAATTTCAAGTTTTTTCAAAATAAATATTGGCCATTATGTGATAAATTAAATAATGTTTGGTACACTGAACTTGGGTTAAACATGATCTTAAATCCCCAAGTAGCCCCAATAGAAACATGAAAGTACGAATCAAGTATTGGTTGTCAAACCGCAATTTTTCTTATCACACGGTGAATGCAGAATTGAAATTGTCACATAATTGACTTTCATGTTCCACACAATTATGCAGGTTTACCTCACGAAGAGCCACATAATAGATTAGATGGGAATATATACCTTATTAAGCCTGTATGTCTGCTAAATAAAAGTTTAATCTTTCAGCATCCAAACACTATGCAGAGCGATAACACGATATGGGGAGTTTTAACTCTGTAGTTAGCATATAACATTAAGTGACAAACTGTCAGGTAATTTTAGATGGATAAGTGTAATGCCTTTGTATATTCAGGTAAATGGACGAAGGGTAAATAGCAACAACCACGCTAAGCTTATATACTTAAACAGCTGTACAGGTATGTAAACATTCTGTTTTGTCGACGATCTGTCAGAAGTCACGGAATGCATTAGCGGATCGAA
Source organism: Mopalia ciliata (assembly GCA_034783835.1). Lineage (NCBI taxonomy): Eukaryota > Metazoa > Mollusca > Polyplacophora > Chitonida > Mopaliidae > Mopalia > Mopalia ciliata. The sequence goes on from JAVFBW010187809.1 coordinate 7,140, forward strand.
AGACAATACAAAATTACAAAATTACGTCAACAAGGATCTGAGTCAAATTAGTCAATACTGTAAGACCGTATCGATATCATTGATTTCATAGTAAAGTCTATGCCATTTATGTATCAATAAGTTTTAAAACATTAATAAAATCAATAATTTGGGTGTAATAAAAAGATTAATTGACATTATACTTATCGTCATTACCATATGTTGAAATTTACTAACATTATTCGCAATGAAAATAATTTTGTATTGATTAGTCCATGGTTTTAAATCTCCTCTAGTCCACAAAACAGCCTCCATTCCTGCCTTGGAAAGATCTTTAACGAATTGTTGTGTATATCGTCCTACCAAGAAGAACCGGAAGAACATTGGAGATTGTTAGGATATTACAATATTTGCTAAACATGCTATTATCTTTCAAGGTATACATTCCATGACATAAAAAGCCGAGTGAAAGATCAGTGTTATAAAATATGAGACATATTTGTCTTACAAAAATCTAAGAGACAATCGATGTATCATTCATAAGCTCTATGCTAACGGCGATTCGATAGTTTACCTTTTTTAAATACACCGGCCTGTTCGTCCGCAAAAGAGGTACTCACCAAAGCCGTCAATTAAAATTAATATTGGTTTGTTCCATCTTTCCCTTTGAGCAGTAATATCAATCAACGTTTGTAGACAAGAAAACTGGTTGACTAGGCGAAAGGTGTAGGTACGATTTCTTGGGGACCTACAGGTGTCAATGTCCAGAGCCAGGTGTGGAATCCGGAGTGTCTCTGTCAGGGCGGCTACTGAAGTCAGCTGGGGACATTTCAGTGCTGATATTAGGATATGGATTCCAGATTGAATAAAGGACCATGCTGGTAAACAACAAAACTTAAAGATAATTTATTAAGATTTAAATCTTAATCGTATGGATCTTCTTGCAATGGATTTCTTCCATGGGGACAGAAGGAGGATGTGCCTGTTGTCGGTTTGGCTAGCGATTAAGCAATTTTGCGGAGCATATTCGCCGTCTGAAACTACTTCTATGTGAAATCGCATCGCGATCATTTTTTAAAATATCCCTAAAACACCACCTACTCAATTAATATTTCGGTTAGTTCTCTTTTCGCCCTGTATATATGTTGACTTGTTTTAAAAATATATATAGATAGATATAAATGACTTACTTTTAACAACAACAAATTGGCTAAAACAAGACCTTTGGGACTTTATTCCAGCCAAACAATTGTTTACAAGTAGTTGTATTTCAATTAATCAATCAATAAATCAATCCATCGATATAGTTTAATGCTTCACTGTTAATTATATTAAAAAATAACTGATTACAACTGACTTATTGTGACAACATCAGCATAGATCTTACGAGAAATAGATTTCCGGCCTTACCTCTTCTTGATGCACCAGGTTTAGATGAATTTGTGGGCAACCAATTTATTTGTGGAAGCGGAAAACAGGAGCTGTTAAAGGTATTCATGTGATCTCCTATAACGTTAGGAACAATCTCAGCGGAAATGTCGTAAATTATACCTGGTCATGAGAGGAAAGTGGTTAATGATTTATTTTCATTATAAGGTGTAAAATAGATTACACGTGTGTTTTGTAAATTCACATTCCAGTTAAGTATCGATTTAACTTATAGGTAATAATAAGAAAAAGATATGTTTGCAATAAAAAACATAAACTAGATCCGGTTCATGTATACCTGTAATGCAAATGTACAATCAGCGTATCCATCAATTAAAATGTCATAAATTAGTATACCTGACAATTAGAGACAATTGATACAGAAATGTTTGCTTTGTAAAAGAGCTTATGCTCGTGTGGTTGTTATTCACATATAATGTATTAAATCAGATTAAACTTTAAAATATTAGGCAAATTCACAAGTATAATGTTACTTACATTAACTTACCGATTTTGACTTTGTTTTCTTGGCATATATTCAGACGGAAAGCTAGAAACAGCAGTAATACAACCCAAAATTTGATCGAATATATTGCATCAACAGGCCTATGTTTCGCCATTTGAACACCTTGTTCGCCACTAAACTAGGCTGAATATAACCAATGAATATCCCATAATTGTTTACACTACATTTACCGGTATATAGCTCTGTAGATTTTGCTGGTAGTCGCGGAGGACAACGCACACGACCAAGAGAGAGTATCGTTGGAATCCCATACGGACTACTTGGTCCTTTAGCGTTTACTTTACGTACGACTGGTAGAGCAAATAGAAATGTTAATACTCATGGATTTAGCACACTGTATAATATAGTTATGTTCAGCACATTAATATCAGATGTTCGCCTATTACGATCGATCATCTCAATTAGACCCGCATTAACAATGCTAATATTGGCTTAACAATGCGCACACAGATAAATTTTGTGACAATGTAAACACAGATCCAACGTTTGTGAGACATTCTTATTCTCTTTTACATTCAATCGCCGTATCTGCTACACAGCCATTATGGATTCCTGTATACGCCATTTATAGTTTGGCTCTTGCCTTCTTATGATAAGTCTTATGTCCTGCCTATCTCAACCCATGGTTAAGGTTGGAAATTGATCCGCCGCTGTCGCCGGCCTTTGAAACCATGTATGTGATTTTTCTCTGATTTTTGCTGGGCACAAGAGTTCGAATAATCTGACTCCTCCTTTCTTCCGTCGTTTAAATAAAGTTTTATTTGAGTTTCTATTCTGAGTTGACATGTTTAAATTATTTCTCTTTGCAATAATAAAATTAACAACCATCACAAAAGAAATATTACAGGTAGGTATAAGATATAAGGTTTGACGAGACCGTCGCCACACTTCATAATCTCGATTTTCTCGAGGGTCAAGAATGGTGGAATCCCACTTCTAGCCACCTCGTATTTCGATCTCGGCAGAGGCGAGGTCGAGATTTCAATTGTTAATGCGATGTTCTCGCCGCCGCCAGGTTTATAACTTTTTATAGCTCTCTCGCTCCCGAAAAAGCAAGAGAAGTTCGCTGACATTAGCGCGCTTTTAGCCTCGGCCGAGGGCGATAATATAAATGGCGGCAATCAGGCACCATATGCTTTTCCATGTACCACAAAGCTAATTACTTCTAGAAATAATGCATACCGTAAGCCGCACACTTTAAATGCCATGATGCGGCAAAAATGCTTTGCCTGTAATATTCATGGAAAAAATTACCAAAAACGAACTGATTTGATGAATTTAATAAAACGGATTTTTTAAAATAATTGTCCAGGAATGTAACGAAGGGGGGTGGAGGGGGCGCCA
>JAVFBW010187820.1:0-10415 GCA_034783835.1 Mopalia ciliata
CCTTCACCCATTGGGCTGGCACGTCGTCATATAAGTGAAATACCCTTGAGTACGACGTTAAACCCAAATCAAACAAACTTGTATTAAATCTTTAACTGCTGTAGACAATACCAGCTTGGGTTGGCATTCTCCTTCAACAAGAAGTTTGATGAAGCTGTGGATAGCTTTAGGGCAGCAATCAAAGTCATTGAGGAAAGAATAGGTAAGGACTCAACTTCCTGCAGTTATAGTGCATTCAGAACTGTTTGGAGGTCTATTCAGGGGCTTAGCTCAAATCAAATAAAAATACCCATAAGGAAATTGTGTTAGATATACTTTAGTGAACTTTGGTAAAACTAATTATGCAATTAAGTTAAGACTTTAAAGCCAGAGTTGCCCCGTGAGGTAGCGGGTGGGTCATGGCCCTGCAAAATACTTCCTCGGTCGATCGTAAGAGGCGAGAAAAGAGCTTGCTTTCTGTTGAAGGTTAATGGGAAGCAGATTTGTTTGTGATGTCCTGTATTGTGTCCGTTGTCATATAAGTGAAATTCCCTTGAGTGCGATGTTAAACACCAATCAAACAAATGATTAAAGCCTGTCTTTTTCAGGCCTTATTTTTTCACGCGAACGTGGAGGTTATGCAAATGAAAATTCGTGCGAATGGTCAACGTTCACACAAACTATAAAACCATGCACATGTACATCGGATGTCTACAGTGTATGTACATGTTCTACCAAAGATAGTCAGAAAAGGATTCTCATACGCGGTCAGAAATATTTTTTATGATAGACTGACCATAATCTAAGTTTTTTAAGTGTGAACCATTTCTTGTTTCACTTATGGCGTAAATTTGAGGAAAAAAACAGATCAATACGCAGGATGGGACCTGGTTGGCTGGCTCCGGCTCTCCACCCAATCAAAAACCCCATTGGTCTATGGTCTACATTAGTTCTATGTTAGCTTATGATGTTGAAAGCAATGACAGTTCACAATAAACGAAACCCAAAAGGGCTAATTTGGATAACTTTGTAAAAGTCTATATTAACTTAATCCCATGTGCCTTGATTTGCCCTGATAATGACCGGATCAACTCTTTGTATGAAGCCACTCAGATAGTTTACCATGCTGCTACACTATATTATGACAGTCACGCCTTGTCTAAAACAGCCGTGGAGCATTCCCAGGTTGGTTTACTGGTATTAAAGACTTTATTTCTGAATTTCTGGAGGTCTATTTCAGCCAAATTGAAAACTGTTGTGGAAGCTGGAAACAAATCAGAGAAATCTGAAGAAAAGAAGGAAGAAAAAACTGAGGAGAAAGTGGAGGAGAAAGCAGACAAGCCTGATGAAAAGACTGAATGTGACAAAACTACAAAAAAAACAGAAGAAAATAAAACAGAAACCAAAGGTATTTAAAAAGTCATTGGTGCTTCATTGGGCATTTCTTAAGTTAAATTACATTTTATTTATCACTTAGGGAGCCTCAAATGCCCTGGGGCCCGTTTCACAAAGCGATCTTAGCTTACGCAAACCGTAATTACCATGACGACCAGCACTAAAGACAGTGTTGCCATGACCATTACGTTCAACTTAAGCTAAGATCACTTTGTGAAACGGTCCCTTGGTACTCTGCAGGCCGGAACACAATGTAACACTCTTCCTGTCTGTGTTGTCTTTGTTTTAAGTTTTTGAATTATCTTCATTTTCCTTGAAATATATATGGTTTCCTTCTAAACTTTTTGCTTGGTTTCTGAAAGGTAATTGGTTTTAACTTTTTTAAACAGAAGGTTCAATTTACATTCCTTAAGGCCCTGTGAGGGAGCAGGTGGGCCATGGCCCTGCAGAATACTCCCTCGGTTTCCTCGGTCGATCGTACGAGGTGAGAAAAGAGGTTGCTTTCCGTTGCCCTGGTGTTCGCAGAGGTAACGGGGAGCAGATTTGTTTTTGATGTTCTGTATTTGTGTCCGCCGTCATAAGTGAAATACCCTTAAGTACGACGTTAAACACCAATCAAACAAACAAAAATACATTCTTTAAGGGCAGCTATTTTATATTTCCTAAATCTTTGTTGCTAATTTACAACAGTAATACAAGATGAATGAAATGACAGAAATGTGACTGAAGGAATGTTTAAAAAAAAAAACAAGAAAATACAAAAAATTAAAAAAAATAGCATGTACACATCATTTTATTAAGAAAATATCACTTCAGAACAACACCATATTAATATATATATATCTATATATATATCTTTTGTAATTATAATTTACTTTAATTAAATCACGTAAGCTTCTTGTATTGTCATCAAATTATGAAAGGATGACTGATTTGGTTGAGAAATATGCAACATGCCTTTCTATGTAATTGAGTCATGTGGCAACCGTTTTCCAACAGATAATATTAAATATTCATCATAAATGGTAATTTTGGTGTCCAAACTTCACAAATAAGACATATTGAAACCTAAGATATGCATATCAAGGGCAACTGTATTGATATATCAGTGAATCGTTACAACCCTAGAGGAGACTATGCTACCAGGCATAGGTCTATATTATTCATACATTAGAACTCCTACCCAGAGTAGATATTTTAACACTTTTTGGTGGGTGTTTGGAGGGAGCTTCCTGTTGCTTTTTGAACTGAAGAGGAACAGTAAGCTGAAATCTTTGTGATGAATCTATAATGTCCTGTATGACATATATGACATAAACAATTTTAATCAGTTTTGTCAGAAATTCCTCACAACATGTGGAGAACCATTCAAGATAGTCCATAAAAACAAAAGTCATGATCCCCACGGTGGTTTAAATGGGAAAGCTGCCTCTTATCAATTGGTAAAGCTGGATGTCACAAGTAAAATGATTCTTATTTTCTATTGTTTCAGACATTCCTGCAGACCCTGTTAAAGATGCTCAGAAAGAAATTGATGAATTAAGTGAAATTTTACCCGACATCCGTTCCAAGGTAAAAATCTAAACATATTTCTACTTTTATGATTTAAAACCCTTGCAAGTTGTTAAGTGGACCCTTTGCATTTCCCCAGTGCCCTAATCCATAAGGGGTAACAAGAAGCTGTTTTGTTATTTCTTTGTATGGTCTTGGTTCAAGGGATTTCCTTCACTCATCATATGCTCTCACGGCAAGAAGAGAGCAGCAATGCCATCTTAACTTGGCACAGGATTGTTTGATTGGGGTTTAACCTTGTACTCAAGGGTATTTCACTGATATGATGACAGATTGTTCTTTTCACACTGAACCGAAAGGAAATCTTGTAAAAACCACCCCTGCTATTGCTGAAGCAACAATATGTGGCTCACTCATATACCGGATAGTCGACAGGTAGAAAATCCTTGTTGAAATACTGTTCTGTAAATGTTTTCATGACATCTAAAGGCTGCCTTTTTTAATAATTTTATTCAATTTTTGTAAATCCAAAATTCAATTCTTTCATTAAATATACTCAACAAAATGACTTGCATTAATCAATTTTGCTGAAACCACTGTATGAACACAGAAGTACGCATTCTGAATAATGCTGACCGTCTTTTTAATATTTCCAATTTCATTGTTTATCTTTCAAGATTGAAGACGTTGTTGAAGAAAGAAAAAACATGGATGTTCTAAAAACCATGGCCAAAGATGTTTTCACAAGCCAAATGGTGAGTTACGTTCAAACAGCATTTAATTAACACCAATTAAATATTTTTTAATTAATACAATTTTCAAGTTTTGTCTTTTATCTGCCTCGCTTCTATGTGTTTATGGCCAGTGGTATCTAGGTCAGACCTGCCTACCTCTTGTATTCTGGGCCCCGTGAGGGAGCGGGTGGGCCATGGCCCTGCAGAATACTCTTGGCTTCCTCAGTCGATCGTAAGAGGTGAGAAAAGAGGTTGCTTTCTGTTGCCCTGGTGTTCACAGAGCTAAAGGGTAACGGGAAGCAGATTTGTTTGTGATGTTCTGTATTTCTGGCCGTCGTCATATAAGTGAAATACCCTTGAGTACGACGTTAAACACCAATCAAACAAATTGTATTCTGGAGTATTTTGTACACATAATTTATGTGAAATACACCAATAGGCCATCAAAATATGCTCAAAAATTAATATTCTGTACTGCGCTGTTACACAAAAATAAACAAAATCATCAGAAAATATTAGTAGACAAGGTTTTATACACATAGATTTATTCTGATGTAGGTTTGTCTGCTAGGGTGCTATCAGTCACCCATTGTGCTGGTATGCTGCCATGTGAAAGACGTAACCTTAATGATGGCGTTAAACACCAATCAAACAAATCTGATGTGTACGTAGTGCTAGCTACTGATGTATCAAATATTGTTAAATGGATGACAATCTTTTTTTCAGCATTGTTCATGCCACAGCTTAGCAGAAATACCGCTGAATGTGGCGTAAAACACTAATCAATCAATCAATCAATCGATAGTTTTCAGTATGGATATGATTAAAATCACAATAAAAATAAAATGTTAATTTAATAGACTCAGTGTCTGAAATAATAATAAACCTCCCACATAACTGATTTTCTTTTCTTTTTTAGGAATCTTCCGAGACAGAAACGATAGGTACACAACCTCAAACAGTAAGTTATTATGAAGATCAAACATTACGACACTTACTCTTTATCTTTTTCTCCTTTATTGGTCGAGCTGTGGCTCAGTGGCAGCGAGTGGGCTTCCTACACTGAACCTACTTCGATTTACCATTCACAGGCTCAATTCCGCCCGTCGACCATCAGGTATATGTTGTGGCTCCGGCAATCGCGGGGGTGGTTTTTACTAGATTTACTCTCGGTTTTCCACCATAATAAGGCTGTGTACAGTGTGAAATGGACAATCCGTCATATAAGGGAAATACCCTTGAGTAAGACGTTAAACACCAAACAAACAAACAAACCTTTCTTGGTCTTTCTCCTCTCCCGTTGCGTAGAGGCATGCTTACTGGAGCTAAACTGAATCCTATGTTCTGAGGATAATAATAGATGTGGCTGTGTTATTACAGAATAAGGCCCTTCATGGTGGAGACAGTAGTCAAGAGGCTGTTCTAGATAATATTGTTTGGGTTGAAGGGAGCTTCCTGGGGATCTCAAAGCTAAGGGGCAACACAAAACCGTTTGGTTGTCACTGTTTTTGTGATTGTCCTTTGTTGCCAGTGGGAAGATCAGCTATGCTGTATTTACTTAGCACTGGAGGAAAATTAACTTTCCAACGTGGAAATGCTTCACATCTTGGTTGTGCTACTGTCAATTATTGTTGAAATACACAGCCGTCAAATAAGTGAAATACCCTTAAGCATGGGGTAAATATCAATCAATTTGTTGCCAGTCCTGTCTGGATGGTTTACTTCACCCATTGGGCTGACAGGCATGTCATAGGAGGGAAATTAACCTTTAACTGCATGAGAAATATTTTATTTTCAGAGTGAGACTGGGTCCAAGGCATCTGATATTAGTCATCTGATCAGGAAAAAGGTAAATGATTTTTATAGATATATCACTTAAGGATAAAAGGAAATATCCTTATATGGTAAACCGGGGCAGTATCCAGAGCCATTTTAGTTACGGAAAACGTATGGGTGCCCAATCTATTTTAAGCCAAAATTAATGTCAATGTGTTACTATTTTCATAAATTCCTCTTAAAATCAAACTAAAAGCGGATTCGGAACCGTGATTAGGGTCGGAAGAATTCAAAAGTGGAAAGCTTGGAAATTTTTCTAGAAACACATCACATTTGTGCAGGGGACTCCCTGAAGACTTACTATCCTTGTGCTTGGTTCAACAAGGCTTTCTGTCCTATAAATGGCTACTAGGGTCTAGTGATTAGCTTGTCAGACTTGATCCTCAAAGGTTATGAAACTTGGCTTTATCAGAGTGATACAAGGCGATTTTTCCTAGCTTTTTTGGCGGTAAAAAGTTAAAAATCATTATTTAACTGAACTAGCTTTATTAATATGTTATACCACAACTAAACGAGCAAAAGTAATGTCCAAATCCCTCAGGCTTAGGGCAGTTTGTTTGAAGAGGTAGCAATTGTCTTAGCACTGGAGGAAAATTTAACTTTCAAACATTATAAAAATGTTTCACATCTTGGTTGTGCTAGTTTAACACTAGAATTCTGATTGTTGAACCATTCAGGGAACAGCAATATTCTATTTACTGTGCACTAGACTGATTCATTTTCCAACATTGAACTACCCTTCATATTTGATGGTTCTGCTGGTGGCCATTAATGTTGGAATACATTGCCATCACATCAATGAAGTACCCCTACGCATGGTGAAAAATACAAATAAATCATTGTTCCAGTGGCATTGAGTGGTTTCCTTCACTTATAGGGGGCGGGTGGTTGGAGGGAGCTTCATGTTGTTCTAGGAGCTAACGGGGAACAGGAAGCTGATCTGTTTGTGGTGTCGGTCTTGTGTCTTGTTGTCATCCTGTATTTGTCCTCTCTTTGTTTGTTGCCAGTAGTGTCGAGGGTGGTTTCCTTCACCCATTGAGCTGGCATGTCATATAAGTGAAATACCTTGAGTACGACGTTAAACCCCCATCAAACAATCACTTATTGGGCTGGCACACCATTGCATAAGTGATATAAACTTGAGTATGATAGAGTAAAATAAAACTTAACAAAATGTTCCTGTTTTCAGAGGAAACCCGAGTCCGATATTGAAGAGGAAGCCGAGACCAAGAAGTCTAAGCAGGAGAATGGTAGTGGAGATGCTCCACCTACAACTAATGGTGTCCATGAAGAGAATAAGGCTGAGGTAATAATGACTAGATAATGTTCATTTTTTTAAAGTTGTGCATTTTATATGATACACTCAGACACAGTTTAGAAAAAAACAGGCCATTTGTTAAAAATGTGTTTAAAAATGAAACTATGGTAGAAAAGTTTATTGAACTGAAAAACGGTCATTAAAAGAAAGGCATTTTTATGCCGTTACAAGACCTAGCATATAGCTTTGTCCTCAGTATGTGTGTAACAGTATGTTCAAATTATGTTTTCTCAACCCTCGAAAGAATACTTATTTTGCAACACCAGTGCAGCCATGGTTTGATTTACTGATCACTTAAATATGGGGTTGAACATTAATTAATTTAATGGAGCAAGTGTTCATTTCAAAGCTATATATTAATTTTTCTGTTAGCAGCACTTGTTCCCCAGATTTGTTGACTTAACTCATAAATCAAGACGACTGAATTAAATGTGTTAGTGTTTGCGGCTTGTTAATTTTGATTAGATTTTGTCAGAGCGTTCGTAAGCTTTTCTGCCCACTGATCCTCCTCCCTATGTACTGGTAACGTGTTCTTGTTACCTGATCAAAATCAGGGTATTTAGAAGTTTTACAAGGCTTTCTCTCAGCTTTACACTGTACTTTAGAAAGGCATTGAAAAAAGGACAATCCTTCATAAATGTGAAGATACCCTTGAGTATGACATCAAACCCCAATCAAACAGAAATCAAATTTGTCCTGTACATATTGGTAACTTTTATTCCTTCTATGTTTTTCTCTCAGGAACCTGCTGTCAAAGATGTTCCAATGGTGTCTGAGGACAAAGCGGAACCGGTTTCGACTTGAATCAGTTAAAGATCCAACAGAATCATGAACTTCTTGTAGACTTCATCATGTGGACATTGGTCATTTAAGTCTAAAACCATAAACCAACAGCAAATTTTCTGTTAATTGTTACAGTTTTTGAAACTCGTTAAAAACCATCATTGTTGTTCGGAAGGAGCGAAGAGATGTAATGTAAATACACTGGTGCTGGATGATGTACAGTATTTCAATATGAAGTAATTGTGAAGGCTTCATTTAGTGCTCGATATTGTGTCGTCAAATGTTCTTAATTGAGATTGTGCCCAAATTTACCATTTAAAACGTTTTTGTTGTTTGCATTAACATTTTTACTAAAATCATCCTGTTTACATATACAATTCTTAAATGCGTGTTCAATATAAAAAAATTAAACAAAATTATTTTTCAATCTCAAATGATCTGTTTTGTTCAGTTTTTAACATTTTCACATTGAAGTCTACAAGGGCTGAGTTATTGTTATTAGTCCCCCACCGGGAGGTGGAGGGACTATAGGTTTGCGCCTTGAGTGTCCGGCTGTCCGTCCGTCCGTCCACTCAGATCTTGTCCGGGCTATTCCTTCCGCACTTTTTTACGCTTTTTGACGTCAGCATGCATCTTCTACCGAAAGATGTTAAACTTTACTGGTAATCATCGGTCATTGCTTCAAAGCCGTTCGCTCAAACATCACTTACCGATTGAATAACATCCTAGGGGCCGTCGTAGGGTCCGTGTACTGTCGTATATATTAGCCTGTATTGGCCGTTCGGATGGCTCATAAAGTCCCGGGTATATTTTACTAGGGATCTCATCGAAACACAGGCGCCACCTGTTGGTTAGTTTAGCCTAGCTGATAATTATATGACATATATAAATGATTGAAGCGGGACCAATACAGTACAGAGACAATGTGAACTATTATTTTCGCTTAACCCCCGGCCATTTCAGTGTTTTTTATCAACACCCAATCTCATCCCTGAAATAAACAAACAAAACTTTTTGGGGTGTTTTTGTTTACCCACCCATTGGTCCAATAAGCACAAGACTCCAGCATTACCTTTGACAAAGTTTTGTAACAAAAATCTAAAAGATGACTTTAATACTCGATATAATGATTTTATAGCTAAATGCCTCAGATAAAGTTTTGGCTATGGTTTCAAGCACACGATTTATAACATAGAACTAAAGTTGACATTTATATATATACACAATCTGAAACTGATTACAAGTTTTTTTTTAACAGTGTTTCACAGCGTTTCTCAGACTTAAAATCCTTGGGCCATCATTCTGCTTAAGGGGAGTTCGTTGAATGGTAGCCATGCTGTCTTTACTTAGCACTGGAGGAAAATTAACTTTTCAGCATTATGAAAACACTTCACATCATGGTTGTGTTAGTGTCAATTATTGTTGAAATACACCGCCATCATATAAATGAAATAACCTTAAGCTATCATAACACATCAATCAATCAATCAAATCCTCGGAACTGAAAAATAGTTTCCAATACTGATATCTGTAAGCCTGGGTATGGTACAGGTGTGATAACGGGTAGGTATGGTTTAAAACAGGTGTGGTGCTTTTTTGATACCCCAATCAGACAGGTGTTTGACTGATTCATTGGTCACATTATTTTAAGGTAAAGGAATGTTTTAATGGTAAACATCTGCAGGTCTGCTTTAAGAAATTGTCAAAATTTATCTAACTATGTTGACAGGATTTCCTTGGGAGAATGGAGTGTACACTAGGTGAAATCATTGGGTGCAATGGAGGGAAATTTGAAAAAACATTACTGTAAGTTGTTATATATTGAGTTCCTTAACCTTATTAATATGTGGATAGATAGCTATCCACAAGTCATGCTTTTTTGGCTGTTGTTGTTGCTAGTAACTATGTTTATCTTTACCCAGTGGACTGGGGCCAGCGGCAGTGGCTCAGTGGTAGTGAGTGCGCTTCCTAAACTGAACCTGCTTCGATTTACTTCACAAGATAGAGTCCGCCTGTCGACCATCAGGTACATGAGCAAGTCACATTTTGTGGCTCCAGCAATCGCGGGGGTCGCTAATTTCATCCGCTTTTCCTTTTAATTAGATTTCAGTTGTTTGAACATAAATATTTTATGAATAAAAACTTTTAAGCTTCTCCACATGCTGAGGCCTTTCTCAAATCAATGAAATAAATCAATTTCTCTTCTTCATTTAAGCAAAAAAAAATTTTAACCAAATAAACTTAATTTTATTCGTTTGTTCCAGCAGCCCAAGCAATGTGAAAAGAGGAACCATTATTGGTATGTTATCAGTGTGGATGTGATAGAACTGTGTGTGGGTTGGCAAGAATCAAATTCTCTACATTGACCATCTTTAGGTTATTCGTGTTTTTAGTATGAGAGAATTGGCGGGGGCAAGATGGGGAAAATGTCTCCATTGTACCCACTCCCCTCTCCATGTCCTTCCTGACCCCTCTCCCATCCATGTCCCTCTTGTCACCCCCCTCCCCTCCACTCCATGTCCCTCTTGTCAACACCCCCCAATCTCCTCTCCATGTCCCTCTTGAACCCCCCCCCCCTCCCCCCCCCCCTCCTTATGTCCCTTTTGTACCCCCACCCTCCTCGTAAGAACCCACTTCGACCCTAGCTAACTCACTGCCACTCCAGCTTGTCTAATGTCAAACATTACTGCATGGCTTTACCTGTTGAGAGTACACTGCCATCTTTTAAGTAAATGGGCCTGCTGATGTGGCTTAGTGGTAGCGTTTGCTTATATACTAAGTGCTTTAATGTACCGTTCATGGGATCGAGTCCACCTGTCAACCATCAGGTATATGAGCAAGTCACATGTTGTGGCTCC
>JAVFBW010187831.1:0-10415 GCA_034783835.1 Mopalia ciliata
AATAACATCATTCTTGGAATAACATCATGCTTGGCATAACATCATGCTTGGAATAACATCATGCTTGGCATAACATCATGCTTGGAATAACATCATGCTTGGCATAACATCATGCTTGGTATAACATCATGCTTGGCATAACATCATGCTTGGTATAACATCATGCTTGGCTCAACCTTTCTATTTAATAATCAAATAATCATCAAGAAAAATCAGACAAGAAACAGTTAGGTATAAAAGAAACATTACAACGAGACAGTGCAAAAGTAAAAAACAAAACATTTTTAAACTACATACGTATCCTCTGTCCGAAAGGATTCTGTGCTTGATTTATTCAAACTCATTCACAGACAAAAAAATTGGCATGAGCTTACCATGGTAAGGGTTAATAGGAGGCTCCAGATATTCACACAATTCATCTCTCCCAAACAATCGATCTAAGTTCTGAGACACCTTCCGTGAATATAAACCTGTCCTTGCTGGAGTGTCTATTGTACTCCTAGGGTCCGTGTCTGAAGAATGAAATACAAAGTTTTATTTATTGCTGTCGTAATGAATAGTCATACATATTCTTTAATTTTCTGATTTTGAACTGTTTTTCGAAAATAAATGAATTGTACACAGAAGCGCCGTCATATCTTTGTTATTATAATTTTACGTTACTGATTTATTCTTTTGTCTTTTCTTTTTTTTGTCGGGGAGATTTGGGGAGGGTGTAAGGCACTGGTGTCTCTGTTACTGGTAAAGAAATGTTACACACAGAAATCTCACGGATTCTTAATGTGAAATCGAAGAGAGACACATATTATACGGACAATTTATTCAGTTGGTTCACACTCAGCTAATTGGGCTTTAGCTTAACTAAGAAGGTTAGTTGGCTACCGTAATTGCATCTCAGAAGTTCAGGTAAAAGTAACGTTTTAAAAGCAAAGGATTATTAGCCGGATAACGTTACTTGTTACTTGGAGAATTTGCTAGGAAAATGTCCAATGACTCCAAATGGTAATGAGGGTTCGCAACGTATAACTACTGCCTCTTCCACACATGATTTAGTACCCTTGTGATATTTTCATCGTAAAAGGGGGAAGATACTACAGATAGAAGAGAAATTGAACTTTTACCATTTGTGCGCCTCTTAGACTTCAAGGATATTCTTTCGAGAATAGTCATCTTTGTATCACAGTGACGGGTGTGTCTGTCAGCAGGGCGTGTAGCTCTTCCGGAATGACAATTGTCTCCTTCATTGGGGCATCTGTGTAATACCTTTTGGCGTGTATCTCTTTCCTTTCGACGTGTATCTCTTTCCTTTTGGCGTGTATCTCTTTCCTTTTGGCGTGTATCTCTTTCATTGAGTTGTGGGTCTCTTTCATTGGGGTGTGTATCTTTTTCCTTTCTACGTGTATCTCTTTCATTTCGGCCTGTGGTTCTTTTATTGGGGTGTGTAGGTCTTCCATCAAGCTGTGTGTCCATTTTATTGGGGCGTGTGTCTCTTTCATTGGGGCGTGCACATCCTTTACTTGCCTGTGTATGTCTTTCGTCAAGCTGTGTGTCCCTCTTATTGCGCCGTGAGTATCTTTCATTGGGTCGTGAGTTTCTTTCATTGGGGTCTGTATGTCTTCCATCAAGGCGTGTGTCTCTTTTGGCCTTAACTGATGTTTCCAGGTGCTCTATCTCTCTTGAAATATCTGAAATAGATTTCAAATGCTCAATATCTATGCTTCTTTGCTGTGAGAGGTCATAATTTAAAATGCTGGTCCTCGGCATGTATTAATGATGAAATGATGTGCAGTCAGTATTCTTATCAATATCATGTTCAGTCTCATATATATATATATACTAAGTTACTGATATTAAACTTCATATACATATATAATCTATAAACAGTGATAATATTTCCCTCACCATTATCAAAAGGTAGGTCTTCAACTAGGTTACAGTCAGAATCGGAACCACTCGAGTTTATAGTTTGTGCGTTTGCCGAAAACGTGTCATCGTCGCTGTCTGGGGACTGCTTTGAAGTGCCTCGATGAACTGTCTCAGTCCTGGTTGAGTTCGAATCATCGGTTCCTATGTGGAGGGTGGCTTTACCAGCAACATGCTGTTTGACTTCTTTTCTAGTCAAGGTGTGATCTTCTAAAATAGAACAGAAATCTGCTTATCAGTATGTTCAGTGGCAAATATAACAATCATAAACCAGGTGCAGCTGTTAACCCCTGGACCACGGGCTCCCCGGCTCTTTAGATCCCCGGCTCTTTGTTTGTGTGCCAGTCCAATGGAGGATGGAAATCGATGCCACTGGCAACAAACACAGACAAGATTGGATAAATAGAGGACAAACACAGAACGCCATACACAAACAGATTGGCTACCTGTCCCACTCAGTTCTGAGAGCAACAGAAAGCTCCCTCTAACCACCTTTCTCAGGCTCTATAGAATGCCATAGATCTAAATAATTGATGGAGAGAGTTCATCCAGGCCAAACCTTTACTTTTGTATTTTACCTGGCTATAGTTAGCGAGTTATGTATGGACTAAGTCAATATTCGATTCAATCCTACTTATATCTTATAGATACTATAACCTATATGACTTAAAATACCTTTGACAAAAATGTATTTGAATCTATAAACAGTGATAATATTTCCCTCACCATTATCAAAAGGTAGGTCTTCAACTAAGTTACAGTCAGAATCCGAACCACTCCAGCTTATATTTTGTGCGTTTTCGGAAAACGTGTCATCATCACTGTCTGGGGATTGATTTGAAGTGCCTTGGTGAACTGTTTCAGTCCTGGTCGAGGTCGAATCATCGGTTCCTATGTGAAGCAGAGCTTTGCCAGCAACATGTCGTTTGCTTCTTTTGCTGTCTGCAGCATCTTTCTGGTTGACCAAGTGTTTGATTTGTTTTCTAGACCACGCCTTATGTTCTAAAACAGAACAGGAATATGCTTATGGGCAAGTTCAACCGCATATATCACATTTATAATTAAACATTGTTGACTGTTAACGCTGTTGAAAACTGGTGAATTGTGCAGGGATTGTAGTACTTGGAGTTGCATATGTAAGAAGGTGTCCGATTTTTTTTTTTTTTTTTTTTTTTTTGTTGTTGATTTTTTAAACTTTTATTCCAACAGAAATGGACAATGAGAGCGACAGGAGAGTAACACACACGAAATGCCATAGATCTAATTCATTCTAGAAGGTATCCAGGTCAAACCTTTATACATTTGCGTTGTACCTGGGTATGAATATCAGTTGGCAGATGTAACAAGAACAATTAATTATATAGGTTACAATAGGTAGCAAATGTTTAAATTACCAATCGGCAGGTCTTCTGCTTTAGCGCAGTCGGAAAAGGAATCGTTGTCACTCGAACTGATGGCATCCCTTTCGTCTTTCAGTTTTCCGGGTAGTCGTTTGACAGATTGGAGCATATGGTCATTGTCACCTGAAACAACGAAAGTGTATTTATCGTTTCTGTTAAGTCCACTTTTATAATAAATGGGATAGATTCAGTGGAACTTTTATAAACAGTTATTGCGAATATCGACCGAAGCTTTAGTTGAAAGGGGTACACCAAAAGTAAATGCTCACATTAAATTTAAAAGCATTAAAAAGCGAGGTTTGATGCGTTTTTATTTTTGCCTTTATAGTTATGGACATGGTTGGACTATTATCTTGGCTTCCTATGAATGTTCTCCACTGAAAGCTATTTTAACAATATTATCAATTTATTTGTTAAACTTACCTTGGTCTTGAGATAGGTCTTCAGCTATGGCACAATCAGAGTCAGAATCACCGTCGTCGAAATTATTAGCTTTGGTCATTAGTCTTTTCTGTGGTCCGTGGCACGACTTCAAACTATGAGGTGGAAGATTAAGTTTACATGGTTGTCCTTTTTCTGAAAAAGGTTTGAAAAAAACATAGTGGGGTGTAAATACATTTAATATTCTTTATAGGAGAGTAAAGTGACTTTCACAATAAACAAAAGCAAACATTTCATATAGTTTCTACTTATTTCTTACCTTTATCGCGTGTTTGATCTTCTGCTAAGGCGTTGTCTGAATCTGAACTGTCCTCATGTGTGTTCCCGGTCTTTTTTGGGCCAGCCTCTTTCTCGTTTATCACCTCTGTACCACAGTATGATTGTTGTGTTTTTCGATTAACCTGTTGGGCTTTCAAGGCCTTAATAATAGCCAGTTTTTCCCAGGTGAGAAAATACCTGTCAATGAAACCTGGTTTTTCCATTAAATCAAATCTGTTCATCCGGGTAGGTTTCAATATGCGTCTTAACTCTTTTCCAACTGAAGACGGACATTCCAATGGCTTCGTTGGTTCTGTTTTTGGTGTGTTTGCATATTTTAATATTCCTTTCAACTTTTGTCCAATTAATTTTGATGATTCTTGAATTTGAAGATTATTCTTCCTTTCACATGTTACGCCATTGAGTGTAGGGCTTTTATCTTTTGAGTCATCGGTTTTCTTTCTCAGTGTGTTCGCCTCGTTCTGTCCGACTTCATCCCATGTCTGCACAGCTGCTATGGCCTGTTTTCCTGGTTTCTCTGCTGTGTTCATTAATTCGTTAGACTTTGCTGAGCTGGTGTGACTGGCTTCCTGTTCTGCAGGAATGGTGGTGGTGGCACAAATTTCTTCACGGATATCCTTGTCAATATCCTTGTGAATTAGGTCGTCATTTTCTCTTGATGTATTAGATGAATCTAAATCTGCTCCGCCAACGGTCAGTCTTTCACTTCCATTATTATTATCATCAGTTGCTATAAATTTGATGTTTTCTAAGGACATGTCTTTAAATTCTGAATTCTGATATACTTTGAGTGGGAAATTGACCTCTTCATTTCCTTTGGATGTGTTAATAGACATGGCTTTTTTCTCACCAGTCTTAACGTTTAGCCCTTCCAATTGTCCACGGATCTTTGGAGAAGTAACAATTTGTGTGGCATCCATGGATGTCATCTGTCCATCGACAGAAGAGGGGATCTCCAGTACCGATCCCTTCAAAGGTCTCATGCTTATCTTAGTAACGCCTTCGGTCTTATTTCCTTTGGTTCGCTTATCCTTTGTAATGACTCTAGTAGAAGGGAAGTAGGATTCAGCTGCTAATTTCCTTTCGTGTTCAGTTTCGTTTTCCATATGCTTAACATCACGACCGCCTCTAAAAGTTCTTCCTTCTTCTCTGTCAACTTTGAGAATATCATTGAGTGTTGTACCTGAAGGAATTATCTCCCCTGGTTCAATAGTAAAGATGGACATCATGGATGCCAGCCGATCGATTTTCTGTGGCCTGTTAAGGGCACAACGCTTCGTTTGTACGGTGGTTTCTCCCAGGAACTCAGCTGCACTTCTTACTCGCGTGGAAGTACTGTACCACCGGACTTGATCTGTCTGGCCAATGTTTACCCGGTGTTCCGTGCTTGTTTTGAATTTTGTCAGAACATGGGAATGCTGTGCATCTGTGGAATAAATCCCATGCATTATAAGAGGTTACCCAGATTGAACTTAAATTGGCTCATACTTTTAAAAATACTGACTTTTGCAGTATTTGGTTATTTTTTTATTTCAATATCTAGAAGAAAATTGTTAGGTGAACCGCGTTGACAAAAATATCGATGTTAATATAATCATAATTGGTGATGCTTCTCTAACTGTGTTCTGGCCTCTGGCATAGAGCTAGTTATATCTCAAATAATTCAAACGCAATGGCTACGTCACTTACATTATTAGAAACCATTAATTAATTAGTATTTGTGGGATTAAAAAAATTAAAACAAAGCGTTTAAATATCGAATCCATTAACTGAATTTAAAAAAATGTTTTATGTGCATTAGTAATTAGCGAATGTATACGTATTGTTGTCTGCAAAATAATATATAACTTTGAAAAATCCTTTAGAAATATAATGTATCAATTTACCCAGATTTTCGCCTGGTCTGATCACTTCTCCTGTCTCTATCACTTTCTTCTGGCTCGCTCGTCCCATTCCAATGTTTATTTGGATTTGCTGATATTCAGCTTCCACAAACGTTGATAATTGACACCAATTTCCTGACATTTAGTGATTACAAATAGTGAATTATGACTCTATGTGTCCAATTAAGTTCTGAAAACAAGCAGAAAGCCAGAAATTTAAAGTGAAATAAACAATTTTGGTCGGGTTGATGTCCAGCTACAACTTCTTTTAAATCAATTAAGTTTGGTGATTCTATCTGTGATTGCTTGTGAGAGATGCCGTATTATTCTAGGTTTGAAATCCGTAATAGTTTAGACAAAAGTTAATTAAAAATTATAACTAAGGAGAAGATCGATTAGAATACAAACTGAACCGATTCAGTGTACATCTTCAAATTACACAGGTAAACTTGGAAGTTAGCTGTTGATCGAACATCATGAAATCAATAATTAACTATTAACCTGCTATCCATATTTCCAAATAGGCTACAGCCGATGATAGATGAGATTCTGGACACGATGCTAAACTTTATGACTCAAAATACGAACCGAAAAGCTTGAAAGCAGCGAAGAGTATATAGCTTTACTTTTTAGAGTTGACCAAATATTGTTTTTAAATCAGAAGAAAGAAAAGATGCCGAGCTTTTCATTGATTCATTTTTCAGAAGCATAGGCTGAAAGATGAGTTGTCAAAAGGGACACGGGAAATTTAACATTAAATACACCTGAACAAGCTAATGCTTTTGCCGTTAATCTGTATTTACTTATCGACTGAGTAGAATATAAGCAGTAATTGAATCAAATAGTCAACCTAACAGAGACTTACCACAAATCTTAGGTAGCAACTGTACGTGTTACACTTTATCTGTGGGTTGTTCTCTCTGTGGGCTGTGATTGTGACGCCACAAACGTTAAACCCAAAGCTGCAACGTAATCGTTACGTGATGTTATGACATCCCCAATATAGTGTTCCCTCGCGGTGGATTGTGAAACCGTATATACCTTTCTTGTTGCGCCATGACGTTACGTCGTAATGAAAGTCTTGGAATGCTGTCAAGTGAGGTTATATAATCATAGAAATGCGTTCCGCGGTCGTCGCACCATTCTTGATTGTGGCGCTTTTAAATGACGTCACACACATATATCAATTGTGACGCTACAAATCAGGCACCGAATCTCGACGTGTTTGACGTCAAAGGACGTCTGAAATGCCTTTTTTTTTCCCCATTACGAGACTCCAACTGAACTGATTATTTTTACGTTTCTTGAATCTGCATTGTTGATGTGATTGCTATCTTTCTGTACTCAGCAATTTGAAGTTTAAAGCCTATGCGTTTGAAAAAGCCGTACCAACGTAATATTTTTTTTATCTTTTTCATTCAATATGGGGAGATATGTTTTCGTCCATCCCTTGGCCTTTGATTTATTTAATCATTGAATGTAAATGAATAAATTAATACATTTTTAATCTTTTTCCAAATATTTGATTTACTGTTTAATATTAGAATGATTTACGATAATAATTGTTTCTCGTGGTTAACTATGGCGTATATCACTGATTTGAATATCACTTATCCTCTCTTTTATAAGATTACTTTGTTGAGCTTACATAGTCGAGGATTCCCTGTTTCGGACAGTCTGAAGGAACCTGATAGATCGTTGATTGGCACTTGTTCTCTGTTTTTTAAGAGTACGTTCTATTGGATGAGCCTGATAGATCAATGATTATAGCACTTGTTCTCTATTTAATTAGGAGCCGTATTTGCCAGTCTGGGTATCTTACAGATGGTCTGTAGCTGTGTGGCTCAGGTGATTCTTAACTCTGTCTACGCCGCCACACTCACTTCTTATCCCGGGGCAGTTTTTCTCTTGATGGCCGCATCATTCGTGATTACGACAATCTTACTCTCGTAAGTTAAAATTCCCTTATTTGACTTAAATACAAATGTATCATTAGGAAGAAAGATGTGATATATTTTAGCTTAGCTCAACTGGATCCTCTTTCATTGTTGTCTAAGCAAACTGATACCCATTTAACCAGAAGTCTTTCAAGCATAAAGGTATTAAACCAGCCATTACCCAGTCTCAACGGCGTTGTGACTAGACCAGAGCTGTTTTTTGAAAAAGCGCCCTCTTTAATGAGAAATAGACAAACGAAGAATATTAACTAAATGTGGAATCATGGGTAAATAAGGCGTTGGTAAACTGACCCATTTCTTGCGTCATTCGGCACTATGACAGACTTCTGAAAGTCACAATGCCTTTTTAGGGTGGGTAATGACTGGTTTCATATTTCAGAATTGATGGACTTTTGATAGAAGGATATCTTTTGGGGGGAAATAGCACATGGTAAACGATCATTATGTAAGGTTTTTTTGTTTTTTTTCACAGCGTCACTTATACCGGAATCAAGCTACAGCTGTGATGAACAATTTTAATTCAATAAGCTAAGTCGTCAATATAGAACCAAATTGGTGTATAACAACGGTAGTGTTTGCCAGTCACATGTGGAACAATGTACGTCCACATGACTTGGTCGTTCAAAAAACGCGGCTCTTCGAATATCCAAATGTATCTTGTTTAGGTTGAGGCGCACAGGGCTTTCCACTGTGCAAGTACACAACTTCTTGTAATATTTCGTTCCTGACTAGAGATACGGCTTCTAGAAGCGACAAGTTCATCATCGTTTTATATGAACACGGAGGAAACATTGTGCCTGTCTAATTTATTGAACTAGTCCGCTACAGATTTCGTGATTTTCTGGTAGACGGTTGGTTGCATCTTCCCAAGGTAAGGGTCAAAATCCATAAGACCAGACTTACACCTTTTCACCCTTACCACTATTGGCTTTGAATACACGACAAATATATATAATTGGACTATTGTAGTAGCAAACAACCAACCAGCCAGAAAGCCGATTATAAATCCCTTTTATCGACAACAAACAAGAGTGGTACCACTTCCAATTAATATGTCTGTGATGTTGACAGAACAATTTAATAAGAATAAGTTTCCATGTAGCCTACTAGCTATCCTGTGTTTAGACTGCCGTTTATTTGACTAATTAAAATTAATTTGACTAAATTCCAATCTGATTGTGTTGGGAAAACAGACGTCACTCGAAAATTATTGTTACATTATTGTTTTTGCGTCTGTGAGAGCAAGGTATAGGAATTGAAGTGCAGCTTGGTGAGAACTGAGAAGGTGGTTGGTTGGGAACTTCCTGTGACCTTATGCTCTCTGAGCTATTGGTCAATGACTAGATGATGTGTTGTAGTATTTAAAAACTTTTAATTTTTTAATTGTACCATAGGTTTTTTTATGGGCTTGTCTCTGTTCGTGTGTTCAGTGGGGTAAATGGTGGTGACCCTCACCCGATAGGCTGTTAATTCATAAAGTTTTTTAAAAAACTCAAGTAAGGAGTAAAACTCAAATTAAACCAAACTTTCCTGTCTGGTTTTCAATACTAATCCATCGAGTGTGTCTACAACCGTTTTAAATAACCACACTGAGAGGAATTGTTTTATATTACGTTAATCAGTCGACTTTTAAAGCTCTTAATAAAGTGAAAATTCATTCTGTGAAATAAAATATTCTTCCCAACGTCCAACAGGTGTGTGTTGCAGTCTAACTGTCCTCTGTAAAAAGGTATAGGCTTCAAGAGTATGCATGCTGTAAATAGTCTAAATGAAAGCTAGGTAAATGAAATGACACTGAAGTGAATAAACTTAATCTTACAGTTTATTAACAAGTATATATATACACCGATAGGTAAAACTGTTTCATTTGTATAATGCGTTAAAATTATTTGTCCATGTATGCATTTACTTGTCTGTCATACTGTTACTCGGCTTTACTACTCATATCAATTCTGTAAAGAATGTTTGTTTACTTTTCATCGCTAATAGACATAACGTCTGCATAGTGTTGGTATCATCAATATATATTGTACCGAAAATGTTTAAGATATGACCACAAAATACAATTCTTACTAGGGGTTCTCATCATACTTAGCATGGCACTAAAACATAATAAATTGACACGGTGCCTAACGTGGATAAATAATTAAAATGACGATAAATGGATTGTATCCGGATTCAGTAGTTAGATAACCGATGGTGGCGATGTCCCATATGTGCCTCGAAACACGTACAAGTGCTCCATCGGTAATTGATTCTCAACACCTGTTTCAACAATGATTTCTCCAACGACAAAATCAACAAAGACCAATTGCGCCAACTAAAGCTGCTCGCCGACAACTGCCCCAGTAACAAATTTATCATACAACAAATTCTTTCCCCATCACACGCCACACAGTGCAAATGACGAGGCACTAAACTATATAGTAATTATCAACAGAGCTGACGTCGATTGAACAATTGTCACCGGAGATGGTAGCCTAATCATCGGGAGCTAACATCCAATGACAATGTTAACATGGGCACAATTC
>JAVFBW010187842.1:0-10415 GCA_034783835.1 Mopalia ciliata
AGTGTAGGCCCTGCCAGACAAATGTCCTATAGCTCTGTACATATAGTGTAAGCCCTGCCAGACAAATGTCCTATAGCTCTGTACATATAGTGTAGGCCCTGTAAGACAAATGTCCTATAGCTGTGTTAGTATAGTGTAGACCCTATCAGACAAATGTCCTATAGCTATGTAAGATTAGTGTAGACTCTGTCAGACAAATGTCCTATAGCTCTGTTAGTATAGTGTAGGCCCTATCAGACAAATGTCCTATAGCTATGTTAGTATAGTGTAGGCTCCGTCAGACAAATGTCCTATAGCTATGTAAGAATAGTGTAGGCTCTGTCAGACAAATGTCCTATAGCTCTGTAAGTATAGTGTAGGCTCTGTCAGACAAATGTCCTATAGCTCTGTAAGAACAGTGTGGGCTCAGCATTTATAAATATAAAATAAAGTTGCATTATACTAAAGATAAACAACAATAAAGCAATATAAATAACATTTTGTTGTAAATAAAGTGAATACACTATTAAACATCTGAGTAAGATATGGTTTTTTTTATTTCAATTTTTTTAATGATACATACCATCCTGGGTTCTCAAAGATATTTCTCAGTATGGTTGGAGGACAGTGGGTATTGTAGTAACCAGTCCCGATATAACTCCGCCAGACTTGGTTCTTCTTGGCGATGTGACTGAGGCGGCTCAATAACTCGTGCTCACCTGAAATGATTATAGTCAGTAATGGAATGAATTAGTAATAAAACAGGTGAAAAACAAGCAAACAAACTTATAATTTGACTATCAAACTTTATAAGTTTGTTTGATTGGGGTTTAACATATTTCACTGAGAAACGAATGAATGTCCATTTTACAGCGTTTCTCGCTTAAATGGAAACCTCATAAAAATCACCTTTGTATGTGATTGCATAGCCACATCGAAGGGCGGATACGCAAACCACTAGGTCAAGACCGTAGAGCCTAACAACACTTATGGACATAACTGGATTTACAATAAATTAATGAATATATATATTAAACATGTTAGGCACAATATCACAACTAACTTTGATGCTCAATCTTCAACTAAAATTATCCCTATACTCCACCAAAGGTTACCAGAAATTGAAAAAACAATTTCCAATATGAATTAAAGTCTTTAATAACAAATAAAATACTATTTCATGATCCATTGATTTCACATTTTCAACATTACATTTAAGTCACAAAACAGATGAAGATGCAATTTAAGAAGAAAAGAAAAGTGTTGAAATTGGAGTTCCATTATAATTTTTCATTTCTGTTATAAACTAAATGTTGTTTAAAACTTATATTGAAATTATATTATTATTATAAAAAATAGATAGATCTTTATTGAATTCCAGCATCTGTAGTATACAATTTCTATGTATATATTTATTTAAATTCAACAATTGTAAAAAAATATCAATATTGAAGGTTAATTTGTTTAATCTGCTAGAATGAAGGCTAGCAGACAAATCTTTTTGTTATAAATACCCTACTGTATTTTATTCAGCTGTCTGCCTCTCAAGTTCACTCCGAAATAGCTTTTTCCCTTCTTGTTTGAAAAGGCCTCAGTTTGGAAACAGGTGATAGCATGATGGTTTACACTGATCACATGTTCATTGCATGAGAGGAGAATGATTTGGTGAAGGCTGTGCTGGACTAACCAGCATATAAACAGTTACACAAATCAGCCAAGTAAATATCACGAAAAACCCTGACGCAATCTACCTATATTTTTTATCAAACGCAGCAGGCATTCTGATTTGAGGTGTGCTGTCCTAGGTTTTAACAAAGATCACTCGCATCAAAGCAGAAGATCTGATGTAGATATTTTAAAATATTCTCCACATTAAAATTCGCCATTTATTTATCAAAAAAATTGTTTGTTTGTTTGATCGAGGTTTGCAGTACTAAAAGTTATTTCCCTCATGAAGGAGAGTGCCTGCCATTGTGAAGGCAACCAACCCACAACCACACTAGAGTGTTGCCTCTTAGTTCTGACATCACAAAATACAAACGCATTCAGTAAAAGACCAGCTTCTTGTTGCCTTTTATCTGTTAATATATCATGCAGTGTATAGGTCATGACACTAGCACAACCAAGCTGTGAAGTGTTTTGATAATGTTGGAAAGTTAATTTTCCTCCAGTGCTAAGTAAATACAGCATTGCTTCTCTCCAAGACAACTGGACTTAGCCTTGGCCCAAACAGATACAGATATAAAGAGTGCTTTGCCTGCCTTTCTTATTTGTTCCAACCAACCTCAGTTTTCATTTATATGCAAAAAGGTTTAAGCAAGGTAACTTTCCGAGTTTAACTATTGATATATGATCAAATGCTTGAATATACCAGTTTAAAATAGGTACAGTTATATTGTTAATATGCAAGCTGTTGCGATAACTACAAGATCGATCAAGTTATATATAATATGTAGTCTAATACTAACTAAATCAGCTGTTATAGGCAGGTAATTGGTATGCTCAATGTAGTGAATTTCATAGCATGTATGGTGGACCTGCCAGTTAGTAAGTTGGGTGTGCGATGGGCTTTTCTCACACTTTCTTGAGTTACTTGTCAGGTACAGGGAGTCAGCCAACGTGTTATATTTAATGTCACATGATGTTTTGCCTAGAATTAATGATAATAAAGCCAATAGTGCCCCTTATGCAATTATTATGCAACGAAACTACCACGACAAAGTAACACAAATTTATGGATGTCAACTTCTTTAGAAAAATGAATAGTCCTTTAACGCGGACAGCATTGCTGATACTCAGTTTGGAAATTGAATATATTCTATTCATAAAAAAAACTGTTCTACATTTCTATTCTTCAGACCAAAGAGACAACTGGTCCCCAGTTGACCTACTTTATACACCAATGACCTTAACTTACATTTTATACCGGTCATTGGTCAAGCTGACCAGTTGACCAGCTTGACCTGAAAACATCTAGTTTCTCAAAGATCATAGGAGTGCTTATTTGTGTGTTTGATTGATTACGGTTTAACACTGTATTTAAGGTTATTTTCCTTGCAATAAGATATGCCAGCCAAACGGGTGAAGGAAACAACCCTCGACATTCACTCGTGACAGACAAACAAACAAAGACCAGACAGGACAACACAAAGACTTCATGTTAGCTTTGAGAGCACCAGGGCAACAGGAAGCTCCCTCCAAACCCACTACCAAAGCCAAAGACTAACTTAATGTTATTGCTTGATAGTTTGTTTGTTTGATTGGGGTTGAACATCACTCATATGCCTGAGGGTCGACAGATTAGTAGGATTAGTAGGCTCACTCACTACCACAAAGCCACAGCCGCGAGCTTAAGGTTATTACACCAAAAAGTAAGTAAGGAAAAACACAGTAAGCGGTTAATCGTCTTTCGAGCAATTAATTTTTGACCCAAAAAGACTCAGTAGAATTTATATTGCAATACAACAGAACACTCTTTTTTGTTTTTCCCCAAAGTAACAATAAGATCTGTAATAGAACAACAGTCACCTACTCATAAACACAGGAGGTGAGTCTGCCACTGCTTATATAAGTGAAAAAACCTAACCAGTCATTAACCCAGAGATTTCTTTCTTTGTTTACTTACCAGCCCGTTTTTGCCCACAGGGCAAAAATCCTACACAAGAAGACTTACATTTGTTTGGGTAAACACTCTCTGACACATATTTGAACTTATTAATAATGTAGTCTTCTGGGTCAAAGGTTAGCAGGGGTCAAGGCTAAAATTAATTTTTTAGGCATATGAGTTTTTTTTAAACCACTTTAATAATTAAAGCCTTAATAATGGCAAGCCATTTTATCACTTTAACCTTGGTTCAAGATATGTTGATTTACAGTATGCAGGAAATTCTTGTCAAAATATGTTGATTTTCATGAATGTGTAAACTATTTTCACATGTGTAAAAAAAAAGCATATTTTATAAATGTAGAATTAAATTCAACATATGCCGAATTTGATACCTTAGGCACGCAAAACCATAAGACATACACAGTTCAGTATTTAATTTAAGATTACCCAATGTTGGTAAAACCGACACATGTCGATTAAATAAGATGCAGACACACCTGTTGTCACTGTCTGTGAGTGTGCACCCACTGGGTAACAGCTGGTATGGAGGACAATCTAAACAAACAAAAGGTGGGCAGCTTAGAGCCCTCCACCCCTTTTATGACATTGCACCAAAAAAACAATGAAATAACTTCTTTCAGTCGCATTTCGGAGCAAGCATAGTAACATCATAAGGTATTTGAAAATTTATGGATATTATATACAATTTATACATTTATTGACAAGCAGCATTTCATAAAATATGCTAGCACCATTTTCAGGCTAATTTTTAGCTTGAAAATTGAGCTAGCATCTTCTGACAAACATTGCTCCTCAATAAACCAAGAAGTTGCATATCATTTAACCTTGTTAACAGTGAAATGTCAGATTAGATAAAAATGACAGCTGAGGGTCTCAGACTCTGTATGACTTTAGTGGGTATATTTGGTTGGCTGATTTTTTTATGGGCTTCCATCCATAGTATTATTGTGGAGAGTAAATTTTGCATGGCTCCACATGGATTCCAACTCTGGTCTCTGACTAGCAGACCAGAGCTCCAATGACTTTCATTTAAACCTGTACCTGTCTACATTAAGTATTTTGTCAACTAATTTTTTTCTTTTCTGGATTAACATTTTTGCATAAATACATAAATACATAAATTACATAAATACATTTTGTTTATTCTTTCATAATTTTTTAATCATAATTAATAATTTTTTTTTATTATTTCCTTCTTTTATTACTTTTAGGGGCGGAGGGCAGAGCTATCTTTTATTTTATTTTTACCTTACTTAAACTAGTTAAGATTTGTGTTTGTTTGATTGGGATTTAATGTCATACTCAAGGGTATTTCACTTATATCACGACGAATTGTCCACTTCACACTTCACCTAGCCTTATTATGGTGGAAAACCGGGAGGAAACTTCATTTAAAAAAAAAATGTGATTGCCGAGCCACAACATGTGTCTCGCTCATATACCTGATGATCGACAGTCGGACTCAATCCCGTGAAAACTAGTTAAGAAAAAAATAGAAATCCAACTTAGGATCCTTCACAAAGCATTCAACTCCTGCTGTCTATAATAACTTTATACTTACACTAGTAACACCATATATATATTGAATAGGCCTACACTAGAGACCTACCTCAAAGGTCACTTACCTAATGGTTCATCCATTTCTAAAGGTTGACCGAGTCTTATTTCTGAGGGTACTGTGTGTTGGATTAACTCATCCATAGTCTACAACATAACAGATTATAAATGTACACTCAAAGTGATAATGATTTAAATCTAAGTGAGGGAGAATATTTTTTCTAAAAAAAAAAAGACACCGTAATGATGATATTTTATTCAAAAAAATAAAAATAAACAAAATATACGCTGATTTAATCCTTGTCAAATTTAACAAAATAGTGCACATTTACTTTTCATGTATAAACTATTTGTTCATAACTGTAGACTGTGATTAACCACAGATAGTTTTCAGCTTGGCTGTACAATTTGGATATAGGGTTTGTTTCTTTCTTTGATTAGGGTTTAACATTGTAGGTTATTGCAATTATATGACAGTGGCCAAATGGGTGAAAGAAACCGCTCTTGACACCACTGGCAACAGTGACAAGACAAGAGAAAAACAGGACTATCACAGTAACAATACAAAAGGCACCCCAAAGAGCTTGACCGTATGTCGCCCCTAAGCTTAGAGAGGACCAGGGCAAAAAACAAGCTCTCATCCAACACTCCACGGAGTATTTAGGGACATACAAAGACTCAAATTAAGTTGAAGATGCCATCCTTTGTTTGCTTGATTTTTTTAACAAAGATTTTATGATCAAGATAATTATTTTTTTTATATAATGTGTTATGAATAAAACAAATTAAATTCTTCCTGTTTGCGAAAAAAATACAAGTACAATTGAAGTAGACTAGATATGTACATACTGAGCATGTGATATATAATCATTTACCAGCTAAAACTAATACAGAATTCTGCCATGTCACTTTATTGAATCCCCTTACAAAGCCCCATATAGCCTTGACTTTGTAGCACTCTGTAAAATATAGCTCAGCTAAAATAGAACAGCTTATGCCAGGCCTAGCCCTGTTCATATCTTTCTATGCAGCTGGCCAGGTCTCCATCTTCCTAATAAGGGGCAAGCTTCCCTAATATGGGCGACATCTTCCAAATATGGGGCCCTCTTCCCTAATATGGGGAAGAAAGCCATGCCAACCCACCATGATCTGTTTTTCAGTACAGCAGTCCTCTGACCTTTAACCAAATAAACCAGGCCACCAAGTTCTCTAATTTCTGAAAATCTATCCATTTTTAGTGATTTTATTTCCACTTTCCCTGCGTTAAATCAATAAAATTTTGAATTTCCCACCTTGTACTATATGAACATAAGGATTTGTTAATGTTGTAAGGGACTTATCCTTAGCTGCTTCACGGATCGTTTGCCTTCTCCTTTTAATGGGGTCAGTCAACAAGCTGCAGTTGATTTATTGACTTTGAAAGTATAACTTAGATGCCCTGATAATTTCAGTACTAAGTTATTGACAGATATATGTGGATTTATGGTATACAATATATCTACTGAAAATAAATATTCTATTTTAAATATTAAATGAATTGCTTGCTTGATTAGCTCATTGATTGATTGTTTGATTTATGGATTAACTGGTGTTTATGTCATGGCAAAAATACTCCATCTTTGCAACTACATAAAAAAAAACAAAAAACCATACAATTTAGATTCAAATACGTATCTTATAGACTATATAGTCAATAGATACCATACAATGCAAAGTGCATGTTTACTCTATTGGGAATTTAATGTTCCTGCCATGTTAAGCAAAGACAACTTGACAACTATAACTCAGACCCCTGCTTCAGTCAATTTATATATGCATGTATAAAAATATCGTTTTTCTAAATGTAAAAGAAAACAAATAATTTGACACGCCTCCACCATGCAGGTAAAGAATACTCTGCCTTGGCTAACATAAATATGACTTCACTATGTAGGCTAATAAGCAACTAAATTTTGATTTGGTGCCAATTTTGTTTTTGGCTAATTTACAAAACCTTTCTCAATATCGCCATGATTTTTTTTTTGTTTTTTTGTTTTTGTTTTTTGGCTTAGACTTAGGCATATACATAATGTGGGTATTTTTTTTTGGATGAACAAGCGAGATCTTTTCGAGCTATAAACTATTATCAAAAGTAGATCATGTTGTATAGACTTCTGCTATTATGTAAGGACTAGTGACCGTATACAAAAGGTTAAGTCGTTACTAAAGTAAAAATAGCACTTGTTGCTTTTAAAAGTCAACAACATCCGCCTTATGAGAACATCCGTGTAAACAACTGTTTGTCACTTGAAATCCAATGCAATGATTTGTAAATAACTTCGGAGATAAACAAAAAATTAGCATGATGAATGTACAGATTAAATTTAACTTAAATTAATTAAAGATCGTGTTTCATCAACTCAATTGTCAAAATATGATTAAATATTGTTAATAATATTTCCATTAAAAATATATATAAATCAGATTAACAGTAGCTAAAATATTTACCTTCAGCCCAAGGTAGCTTAGCATATCTTTGATCTCGGCGGCATTCGGTCCGATATGACGATCGGAGAATTGGTCATGCTTTGGATATAGTTTTTGGAATGTATTTGAAGTAGTAAGACATGCCGATGTTGCATGAATAAATCTCGAACATTGCTGTTTAGAAAATACTGGTCTGTAGACATCGTGATGTACAGTGGATACTCTACCACAGAGACTTTTCCTCAGGGCTATAATTCGCCTTGATTTACACAATCGTTGCATTTTTGACTTTTCTCCACGACTCTCCCCGTACAGAAAATGTTTTTAACGCAAATGACCAGAACTGCCACTGTGATCAGATGTTATTAAACCGCCGGAGAATTTCATTGGTCAACCTCATAGCAGTGACCTTGATGTCTACCAATAAAAAGTCGCTTTTAGGTCACACCCTCTTTGAGAGTTGTATGGGACCGGTGTCGGTGACCTACTCGTCGTATAATAAATAATGTTCTATCAACCAAATGCATTGCATTTTCCCGTAGATGAAAATAGAACAAATTATACTGACACAACAACTGACGACTAGAATATCCCTTCGAATATTGCATGATCAAACAAATTGTCGGTAGTTTCGTATATGTCTTACCAGTTAGTCTATTCACCATACTTTTGGTCTCATACATATATGCCCCATTGGCATTATGTACGTGGACTACATGTATTTAGTTTTTCTTCGCATTACTTCTATATAACCGGATATGAAAAGGCTATGTTACCAAAAACGGGCGGTGGTTTCCAGTGTTTATATGTTTGTGTAGTATATGCCCCAAACGTAAGCGCCCAATAATAATAAGGCGACTGTGGTCGTGGAAGCTTGAAAAGTATAAAGGCCTATACACGCAGTAGCAATCTGAGCTATTTTAAAATTTATTCGGTACTTTAATATAATTATCTAACTTAAGTGTATCAAACATAAATTTGCCAAAAACCAAAAAAAATCATGTTCTCATAAATGAAACACTTTCATTTCCCTGCTCTAGATGTAAATTTAGAGTAGGGCCAATATATCTCGTTGAGATGTATAGGCCTTCATACTGCACCCGATTACCTTTCCACTTGATTCCAATTTATTCATTCTATAACTAATATATCGTAGCCCAAAAGGTCAGAGAAACCCTCTGATGCATTTTGAGCAATGACATTTTCAACCAGTTCCATTGTTAATAGAAATGATATTATTTTATATAAAGCTGTCACAATTATGCCAACGGAAAACAAAAATGGGGAACAAGTTTATGAGATTGAGAAGCGTTCTATGCTTCTTGTTTTTAATGAAACTTTGTTGTGTTTTTCTTCTTGCTGTTAATCATGTCATTCAAAACTTGATAATTTTACATCATATGGAGTAACCACCTCACCCCCACCCCCTTGCATCGCTGCAGGCATGGGCTTAACCTGGTATTTCAATATCAATATTGTATTCGCAGGTCTAACCATATCACGCTGAGAAGTTTCGTTCAACTGAACACATAGATGCATTAAATTGATTGTGTCAGATATTGCGGTCCTCCCTCGCTGATTCCTTGTATGTCAACTATAAATGCATTTGTCTTTCAAACTTGGGATTATAGCTCTACCTGCAGGGCCACAAATAGTTAGGTATATATATATTTATATAAACTGGTGACAAGAACCGGCTTTTAGCCCAGCTATTCTTTCAATAGGTAGACCGTAGGGGGAGGGGAGGGGGAGGGGAGGGGGAGGGGGGCTTTCAAGACAGACCAAGGACATTAAAGCTCTAGACAGCTGCGCCGTCCTGCGCCCCACATAGCAAACACTGCAGGAAGAGGTTAATATCTATATACACCGATTGTATGGGTAATCTAGAAGACTTATATTAACCTTCCCCTGTACACAATCTTCCATAACTAAGACCAAACAAATCACCATATAATTCAACTATATATTTCTAAAAGCAATCACACAGGCACAGGGATGTAGATCAATTAAAATCGAAAACTCTTCTTATGTTCTAGATAACTCCCAGAGACAAGTTTTTAAATTAACCTTATAATCTCGAGTTGTGTTATAACCTACAGAGATTTTGAGACATCATCTCAACTATATATATGTTTTTAAAAAATGTAAAGATATTTGTATAGATACACATCATCATGTATACTATCTTATTAAAAAAACTATTGGTTGCATAGTGTTTTGACTGCATTGATATTGTTGACTGTCATGTTGAACCATCAAGCACCATGTTGCTTTTTCAACGCAGTCTTCAACTTTGGGATATATACGCCGTAACTATCTTACCAGGATGTCATGAGGCGGAGCTCTACTTTTAGCCACATTAACGAAAATCTGCTAAAAATGTGAAAATGTATATTGTGTATTGGTCAACATATCATGGAACTTTTTCCCTTTTTTTTTGTTTTTGATTTAAGATTAATTAAGTTTGTAAGTAGCCTATCTTAAATAACAGGTATTGGATTGATCTAGAGCTCAATGATATCGTAGCATATATAGCCCTTGTGTATGATAGTCCACGTGATTAAAATACACGAGCCTTGTACATTTAATCCTTTAACAAGCCTCTCTTTCTGCAACGATAATTACTCGCATATACTATCAAGATCTTGTAACTTTCTCTTAAGCGAAAATACTCGTTTGTTACAGCTTCTAGCTTCTAATCCTTAAAAAAAAAACATTTTGTCGGTAGATTCATTCCTAACCCATACGTCCGAGTACCTCTTTGGCTACATATTGATCACATACT
>JAVFBW010187864.1:0-10414 GCA_034783835.1 Mopalia ciliata
GGACTAACTGGTTAAGGCTCAAACCGTTTATCACGGGATCTGTATAAAGGCAATTCTTTTGTGTCTTACTGGCTAAGGCTCGAATCGTTTCTTAGCCGGATCTGTATGAAGGCAATGCTTTTCAGGACTTACTGATTAAGGCTCAAACCGTTTATCACGGGATCTGTATAAAGGCAATTCTCTTCGTGTCTTACTGGCTAAGGCTCGAATCGTTTCTTAGCCGGATCTGTATGAAGGCAATGCTTTTCAGGACTTACTGGTTAAGGCTCAAACCGTTTATCACGGGATCTGTATAAAGGCAATTCTCTTCGTGTCTTACTGGCTAAGGCTCGAATCGTTTCTTAGCAGGATCTGTATGAAGGCATTGCTCTTCAGGACTAAGTGATTAAGACTCAAATCGTTTATTGTTTGTGCAATACAATTAACATCCGTCTTATTAAATACTAAAAATTATCACCTTGAGGTACAAGGATAATATACCCAAATACTGAGATTCCCAAATCTATAATTATAAGGTGATTTTGTACAAAGTTCTTAATCCTCCATAGGCTACTTCTAATTATCCTTTGTCATTTTGCGTTCGTTGTCTCATAAGATTTGGGTATAAGATTGATTTGTTCTAAACCTACCCGTGTGTACCCAGAACTTTGTGTATGTAACATTCTCTTTATATAATAAATACATACGTAACATAAGTATTGCTTGCACATATTAACTCCTTTTTTAAAATCCATTCCAAAGCTGGATTTTCATGGTTTACCTTAAAATAAAAACTTGTCATCAAAAGTCATCCGTGTTATTAATCTCTAGAAAGGTTTTATTGCCCCTTTAAATGTGCTAGCTGTAAGTCGATTTTGTTGAGTAACAATGGACTGCTTTCTATTCTGAGCTTCAGCATATATTAACATTTTTCCTCAACGGTTACTTGTCTGCTAATGTGAATGGCTTTTATGTGAAGCCATAATTTTGCCTCGTGGGTCGTGCAAGTAGTTAAATTTCCTTGACAAACACAGGATCAATAATGCAAAAGAGCTCCCTGTAAAATATGCATAGGATATTAGTCGGTGATGGATGTGTTTTGTAAAGGAGACATATGTTTTTACGTTTATGTATTGATGGTATAATTAGATAATCATGCTATCCATGCTTCCAACAGTTGTTCGACAAATGATATAGGAGGAAGTAAAATGCACCAAGTGAACTTCAAATGTATTATGAGAGTACTTACAAATTGAGAATCATACCTATCTAGACGAAGACACATTTATTTAGACGAAAACAACGGCAATACTCATGGCATTTAGAAGTGTGACTTGTACTACCCCTGTTTTCCCTCAGTGGTATACTGTGATTTACCGCAAAACCCTTGACGGCTGCTGACTGTCACGACGGATGTATTTGTGACGATATAGGGGCTTAATGAAAGATGAAAGACGGATGCGTTTACTTATTAATTTTATTTGAAGGGCCTTAAAGACATATTGTCAAACGCCGAAACAGTACACTGACTTATACAGTAAGTGTGACAGAGTGACAGAAATACAAATTTGGATAGTTGTCCGATCAAGCGTAACACAATGAACGAATGCTGCGAGGAGCGAGCATCAAATCCCCCATAAACTCGGTTCTCTCTTTCCTCCTGTTATATAGATAACGCAGAACGAGAATGAGAAGTTAGAACGTGAGGATACAAAGCAGGGAATAAGTTGATTGTCACTGTTTTCACAGGAAAATGCAAATATGTATTGTTGTTGATGTTGTTGTTTGAACTATGATGTATATTATGTTAAACACAATGATGCTAGACGGAGTGTACAGCTTAAAAATAAGTACTAATATGGAAGTCAATAGAGAACTGCTAACAGCCGTGATAATATTGTGAAACATTCAAATGACATTTTAACCCGTGTTTATCGCTCTGAAGAGCAAATAATTCTAAGTTTGCGAGTGACAGAAATACAAATTTGGATACTTGCCCGATGATGCGTAACACAATGCTGTGAGGATCGAGAATCATATCTCTCATATAACCTGGCGTTCCCTCTTTCTTCGTGCTACAAAAAACACTCAGCACGAGAATGTGAAGTGAGAACATAAGGATACAAAGCTTGTTTTCTATAGGTAGTTTAAATGAAATTTACTGGACAACTAATCTTATCAGAAAACAATGTATATACAGCATGTATGTCAAGACAAAGGCGTACATGTTTTACTTACAGCAATACGACAATCGTTTGAAAGTCAAACGGAAATAAATATTTATCGGACAGACAACTGAGAGACAACTGCAGCATTGTGTTGTTTTTTTGTTGAACATGCTTCCAACAGTCCGTTTAATATTATTGGCGTCCTGGTGGAAAATATAGTGACCAAAGGATTTATACAACTACTAGTGTTTATAGATTACTTTCTTTCGGTGTTTGTTACATTTCATATTTGGAACAACAATAATCTAATCACGTTCCTTTACTTAGAGGGTATGGCCGCTATACTCGTACCAGAGATCGATCTCATAGTGGACAAATATTGTGGAATACAAATACAGAAATTCTTCACAAGTGGAGGAAAAAGGATTTGACGAATATCGGCCCCCTAATACAGAATACATCGTATGCAGCATCTTTTAAGTCGCATGCACTACGGATCACATGCTTGATTGTTTTGTAATGCTGTCTAAAGTAATAAACCCATATGGATTCATTCATCTTGCTAACACTGAGAGCTGTCATTGATATATTGATAACCGTGTATTTATTTAACAGAAATAATAAAGTCATTCTACCTATGATGTATATACGCCCGCTGCAGTTATTCTCGGCAAACACAGCAAGTAAACGGATGAACAATAACAGATAAATTATCAGGCACATCAGCTCGAATGTTGCTCCATATTAAAAACATGGGTTTTACCAGCTCTCATATAAGTTTCTATTCAAAATAGACTTTTTTCTCTCATCTGAAAAGCATTTAAACGAATATCTGAAATTGTATTTTATTTGTAGATCTATGAAGCCCTTTTTAAAGTACAACATGAACATAAGCTTGCAAACCCTTTACCATTTTAAAGAGGCTATTTATATCATGTTGTGACGTATATTGATCTACTTCATGTCTTGTTTTTATCATTATTAATCTATCATGATCTTTAACACGAATGTTTCATTTACAACATGTGCTCTTGTAAGGAATGGGATAAAAACAATGGACCGGAGAACGAAAAACAATATATTCTAAAATGGAATATTGCTTACCTAGTTGGTCTACATTTTGTACGCGATGATAAAGAGGTTTCTATAAAACGGAGAAGCCAGAATCTGTGCATCAATCGGCTTACTTAACTTCAAGCTTAATGCAATTTTCGTTTCCATCGTGGCAAGGTGAGATTCTAGAGGCTTTTGTCTATGAGTCTCCTTTCTCAAAGTTGCGCACTGAGAATATGAAGACAATTCGATTTCACATGGATTTTCTAAAACAAAGAAATCCAGTCTGATCTGATGATGAGAATTGAGTTTTAATTAGCACCTGGAAATTTTCCCTGGTAAATGTAGTCAAAGGAGAGTTTTAATCGGAAGAATCTGGGTGCAATTCTCGACATTAATCAGCTTATCAACCTATCATCATCTTGAGAAGTCTGATGTTCGTCCGAGTACATTCTGTACGAGGTATGAATCTACCCATTTACGTACTTATTCTTAATATTCTATTTACGGTTTCATTCACGAGCAAGATTATTCAATTTAATTTAATGCTTTTGTCATATAAACATTCTACACACTTTATTATTATGTTTTTGTTGCTATTAAGTGTTAACGTACATTGGTGACATGGTAAGCAAAATCGCCTTAAACGCACTTAATCAACTAAACATAACTCAGTAAATCAGTATTACAAACTAGTAATACAATAGTATTTCTTGTGCTAGTTTTATAGACGCAAGTGAAGGCGTACAGAAAGTGTTGTAATATCATCTCCAGTAATTTAACTTATTGTATTGATTAGACATCATCTTGAAGCGTCTGACGGAGCTAAGAGTAAAACAGGATTTTGAAGAGTTGTCTTTTTCATGGATTCACATAATAAATACCTACTTAACCTTGAAACTTGGGAGATAAAATTCAGCCGGTGACGTATTTTTTAATATAACAAGTCTACCTTACAGAAAGACTACACTGATGGAGACTTCGATCGAGCG
This sequence comes from Mopalia ciliata, assembly GCA_034783835.1. Taxonomy (NCBI): domain Eukaryota; kingdom Metazoa; phylum Mollusca; class Polyplacophora; order Chitonida; family Mopaliidae; genus Mopalia; species Mopalia ciliata. The sequence goes on from JAVFBW010187864.1 coordinate 4,193, forward strand.
CAAACGTGTTTAAATTACTGCCGTTAGCTATACATGATTGCGGCAGACTTGGCCACCATGTAAGTCAGTAGCTTATAACAGATACTACCTACAAGGAACCTGAAATACAGCTTAACAGGTATGCTAGTCTTTTTTCTTTAACCATTTTTATTATTGTCTCCGTTCGTTTTCCGCCAGTAAAATCCTGAAAGTTTAAACAAACGTCTTGGGTGTGCATAGCCTGCTTTTAAGGGGGTTGTAAATGTAAACTGGTTTTTTATGTTGTTCCTGGACATTTAAAAGCGGTTATATTATACTCTAAGCAATGGTTTGGCCATTTTTTATTTTTTTTTTTTTTTTTTTTTTTTTTTTTTTTACGATATGATTTTTTCTATTGTTATTTTTCTTGATTGTATGACGAGCTGCATAAAAGCCGACCATATACAGGGCTTTCTTTATCTTTTTTACATAACGTTCAAAGGACACCAAATTTAAAATCACCCAAAACATGAATTATTTATATCTACCTTTTAACATGAATGCCATCATTTCAGTGTCCATAATTCAAAGTTCACAGCTGTATGCAAAATACATTCGACTGTTTTTTTTTTATTATCAGGTATAACAAAAGCTCAGTTACTAAAGTATAAACTTTACGTTAACACTGAAATGGGATGCACCGTTTCCACAGCTATAAATGCCCTTGATTTGAAAAACAAAAACTGTACTCCGAAAGAGGTAACAGATGACATCAGTAAAGTTGCGCCAACTGAAAGCGAAGGAAAATTCGATCCCCGACTGCCCCTTACAGTGAGACAGAAGTTTAACATCACCAAATCCTGGAAAGCCATTGCTCGTAATATGCAAATCACTGGAATTAACATGTTTATAAGGTAAGCATGCTTCGTTAATCTTGCTACTTATATTTATTTTGTCTGTCAATTTTTTTTTTTTTTTTTTTTTTCCAAGAACATACTCTTGCTGTCGCCAGTGTAGCTGATTTGATCTCGTTCCTTGTCTTGATTGCATAGTACTTATTCTCCCATATAAGTGACACAGGACACACACAATCCCATAAGTGTATCATTACTAGCAAATATTTAATATTTATATCATTTATATTATATCATTACAATTTAATTTTAACCTTGCATCGATTAAGAGTAGAGTGAACGTTACGGAGGTTGTTACACATTTATAGCATCTCATTGTCAAATCAATCGACCTTTACTAAAAAAAGTTATATCCGCTGCTTGGTCCAATGCTATGGTCATGGGCGTAGAGTATCGGATACATAGGACAATTCCCTCGGGTTTGTTTAATTATTTGTTTGTTAGGTTGGGTTGAACTCGATTCCTATTTCACTCACATGAAGACGTACCAGACCGAGGGGTGAAGCAACTCTTCCTCGACCCCACTGACAACAAGCAAAGACAATACAAAACAAATACACAAACAACATATCGACTTCAAGTTGCCGCTTAGGTCTGAGAGCACCAGAACCAGAATGTTAATAAATAATAGAGCATGTATTTAAATTACTTTTTCAAACTAGAAAGAGAAAAGAGCACTGTTGTCTGTTTTCAGAGCACTAGCCTTGCGGGACTTAGGAGTTTCACTTGTTTTTGAAGCGACTACAAAAACATACAGAACAAAACATCATAGTTCAGTTTCTTTTGTTTCAATAAAATGAAAACTGCAAGTGACCAGAAACCTCAAACCATTTTCCACGAGTTTTAGGACTTTCTATATTATTTAACTATTCTTGTGCCATTGATTATGAACCCACTATAGCTATTTAGATATACCAATTAGCAAATCAAATGGTTTTGTATATTTTGTGTTAGATTGTTTGAAACAAATGAAATGGTAAGGCGACTATTCAAGATATTGCAAGGATGTGAAGACGTCACAGAACTACGTGAGAGTGAAGCCTTGGAAAACCATGTAAAGATGGTCATGTACACTTTAGATGAGGCAATAGCTTCTCTAGACGATGTGGAATTTGTTGTGAATATGCTAACACATGTCGGGCGTACTCATAGAAGATTGGAAGGATTTGATCCAGAAATATTTTGGGTAAGGCCTTTGTGTTGTGTTGTATTTCTTCAATAAAACTATTATTACAACCCAAACATCATTTTAAAATAAGTTTTCTACTTGTTCGTCCATTTATATATATATATATATACGTTGTCGCAGACATTACTTTTACGACAAACAAATAGTTTATTTGATCTTCTCCTTATTGGTTAAATGAACGGCACAATTGCCATTACGAGCCGTTAAAATACAAGAATATAAACGAAAGAAAGACCTTCTATTAAAAACCATTATAATGAAGGAACTAAGTCACTATATGACTGTAGTCAACGGACAATTGCTAACAGGGCTATACATTAAGTCTTAGCTACAACTCTTCGTAGTTTCCTCTCTCTAAACATTGGCGATAATTTTCATCCGATACTAACAGCTCCGACCTGCCCAGAGGTGCCGGGTATCTGAGCGACAGTTACTTACTACAATGTAGTGTAATTAAATTGAGACAGAGGGTTTCACTGTACAACATACTACTGCTCAGCATCTTCATTGATTGGTTGATGTTTTACGCCCTGCTTAAGTTAATTTTCCTCCGGTGCCAAGCATAGACAGCCGTGCTACTCTTCAAACAAACTGCCCTTAACCAGAGGGCCTGCAGCAGCCCGATGAAGCCGTTATGTTTACAAGAACCACACTGTTTGTTTTTGTAGGAGATCGAGCAACCATTCTTGTTGGCAGTTAAAGAGACGTTGGAAGACCGATACACGGCGAACATGGAGCACATTTATTCTAAAGTGATACAGTTTATTCTACAGACGCTTATCGACGGATATCGGGGAGACTCTAAGACTGAAAAGATTGCAGAAATTGATAACGGCTTATGTCAGCCTGAATAGGGCACAGATTGTCACCAATGTAAACGGCGAACAGGCTTTATCCTCACGCATTGCAAACTTCAGAAATCAGCACAAATAGCCTAATCAACCCACAAATCAATGTATCTGAAGTAGACCGATCTTATCTTCACATCCCGGCCTTGAGCAGCCTATTGAGAATTAGCTTAATATTTATAATCTTAATTTCACATAAGGCCGGTGTACTGTGTAAAGCCTGTTGTTTTTGGTTAACGGCAACTCTTTGTGACCGTATCAACGCTATCTTTAGTTAGCGATGAAGGAAGATTAAATTTCCAACTTTATCTAAACACTACACATTTTATTATTGGACTGGTCTTATCACCGTTGTCATATGATTGAAATACCCTGGGGCACAAGGAAAAACAGCTATCAGTCAATCAACCGTTCTTTTTTCTGAAATGTCAATGTTGACGATAAGAGAGAAACTCATCGTGTATATTGTTATAGTCTTAGTTTGTGACGTGGCATTCGACTATTGTGTAATCCTTCCCCCTTTCGAGCTTTTATATTACTGATAATTTAAAGAAGGCAATGTTCTATACAGCCAAACAATGTAATTGCTACTGTAATCTCCATGACAGTTTACAGTGATATTCGTTATATGAGTGTATGTCGAATACCATTGGTTCTAATTATTTAAGCGAGAAAAGAAAGATTTATGCTGACTGTTGCGGTTTTCTATTATCAATCTAGTCTCCAGTACCGTATTAATCTTTGTTTCGAAGAAACAAAAATACAGTTTTAGTACACGAACGATCAATTTCCGTCCGTTATTCCGAGCTGGTGATATAGTCACCGGGATGGTATGAAAGCTATTAGCTAGTTGTACATTTTTGTATTAACCTACTGCACCTAAAAGTGTTCCCAATGTCATTAACACTGTGTAAGACACAACGTGATTATACTATCGAGATCAAATAAAGTAGAATACAGAGCTGTGTGATGTCCTGTCCTTCAAACCATGGCTTAGTGTTACAACAACGGCTAACGTGTAGGCTTACTTGCCGATTTCTGTCTGCTTGTCCACAAGACATAAATCTATCAACCAATTCAAGGCAAGAAAGCTTCGATGATAAAATTTGCAACATCAGCTTGGCTTATTCTTCTTTACGATATAGATATATAGATATATATACTCAGTCCAAAAAGAAACTTCACACTCATAAATTTCTAAATATTTTCTTGAAACTTAATAGAACAGATATTATTATTATTATTATTATTATTAGAGGTAAATGCGTTGTCAAAGACATCATGACACACAGCCACTTCCACGTGCACAAGCATGCAGTTCGTGCGAGCATACATCAAGGATAAAACATGTTTCCTTGTGTTCCTAGTCACGTGACCTTATCAGAAGTGTGCAATTGAGCCCACGTTAGCACAGTAGAGTGACGTCTCGGGAAAACAAGTTCTTACAGTAAATTATCCATTAATTTGCAATGCCGCGACTGTCAAACATTCAACGTGAACATGCCATTGGCATGCTGAATACAGGAACGTCGGGTTATGGGATGTAGTCGACGGACAAATTTGCAAAAGGATAAATCTACTGTTAATGACAAATTTACTTTTTAAATCGATACAATATTGTACTGAGTCAACCAATATTGCATTGTACAATGAATGTACAAAATATTAACAATGATTTATAATTATTAAGATGATAACTAAACCGGAACCGTGATGATCGATGTGCTGGCCCGAGGAATGACAATCGGCCAGTATCTACTCACTCACTGTTTACCTCACGATTACTTCCGCTAACATTAATAGACGATTCCTGTTCGAAAGTAATTCCTTTTGTTAAATTTCAAGTCATGCCTAATAATTCATAGGTTTATTGTTATCCGTTCTGGCGTGGTCATGAAAAACTCACTTCGTGATATAACAATTGCTGAACCAATTTGTCCAATAAATAGCACCATTTATTATTTTCCGATCATATTGTTGCTCATATCTTATGGGGATGCAAACTTGAACTTGGAGGCTTACCCTTGCAAGTTTTAGATATATTTCATCGACAAGGATGGGTCACGTGATATTATATTTCACCGAATTCCGTTCACTCTCGGGCGCAGTCTACTTTCTTTCTAGTCTCTAGCATAAACGTAAGCAGATGCCAATTCTCGCGTTCAGTCAAATACTACTCTGCAAGACCGGTATTCAAAACCTAGAGAAAGAGTTCCAATGATGTAGGCCTACCCAGAAGGCAACACATATCTTCGCGAACCAATGTTAAGACATGAGTGTATTAACCTTGGCACATTACACAAAACTATCGTGTTATCTTAGTCGACTAAGGGCACATCATCTTGTGCCATCTAGGGTTTTCTCTTAAATCCACCCACAGCAGAATAAGCTGATTCAATGGCAGCATGAGTGTACTATACAGGGAGCAAATGTAAAGGCGGACGACAGTGCTAGAAATCAGCTTATAAGCATTATCAAGAGCAGGTTTTGTTTCACAGTTTAAATAACATCCAAATCCAGTCACTCTGCTATTTCTTTTTTGACAACATTGCTGGCGACGTTGTCATCAAGTTTCTTAAATGGATCGGGGTGTATCATGCAATCTTATTTTTTATGAATGATTGCATATTATCAGAATTCAGAACTTTAAACTCAATATTTACAATTTTTATGTCCAAATTTGAACAATATAATATATCGACATATTTTTAACACCTTCGTATGATATATTGACATATTTAAAATTTTTAACACTTTTGTATGTCCTATTCAGTTCATTTTCTTTCTCATTTTGATGTTAACAGCCAAGGGTGCATCTGATTGTAGTTGTCTTTAATTGTTGATAATAAAAAAATAAATTGTAAATATGCTCACACCACAGCGTAGCTGAAACACAGCTGAATGTGGCGTAAAACTCTAAGCAATCAATCCATCAATTCAATTCAACCTATTATCTCGATTAACATAAGTCTTGATTTCTTCCAATTGTTTGTATTAAAATAATGAATTTTAAGAATGTTGCATACGATGGACGTTTCACATTTCTTATATAGGAGGTACTACATAAAACATGTTTTTCACAAACGTGTTTAGCACACAGCGCTGAATTTATACACTTGAAACTGAAATAATACCTGCTGAACTCAGCCAGTAGAGATCATTTAAACGTGTTTAGCGCACAGCGCTAAATATATACACTTCAAACTGCCCGCGAGGGAGCGGGTGGGCCATGGCCCTGCAAAATACTCCCTCGGCTTCCTCAGTCGATCGTAAGAGGCGAGAAAAGAGGTTGCTTTCTGTTGCCCTGGTGTTC
>JAVFBW010187875.1:0-10411 GCA_034783835.1 Mopalia ciliata
TCCGCAATTTCCCCAGATTTTCCGCAGTGGCCGAAAGTACCTAGTTTTTACTCGCTAATTTCTCCATCAAAAATGACTCAAATTTAATAACTGTTGGGTTTAATAGATAGAGTATGACTCCAATATGTGATTTATGTGCTTTAATCGTTGTAAAACTCAGTAATTTGCCTGCCCTGTCCATTTTATCCAGTCCGCAATTTCTCGAAAATTTTCCGCAATTTCCTGTAGATTTTCCGCGTTTTATACCGTCCCCTTATACCATACATGCGGCCTGTTTGTGACAGACGAAATCGAAGCAATGTCGTCTCATTTACTTAGTTCATCATTCATGTGATTTAAAAGTTGGAATTAAAGAGCGTGGTGTACGATATATCTAGAATCTGACAGGTATTGGCTTATTTATTTACTGTCGGCTTGATATAATATGCAAGAATTTCTATGCATGTAGGCCTAACCAGCTAACGTACATTTAAACTTTGTACACATGACATTTTCAGAGTAAATGGAAGTTGTTCTCATGTTGTTGGGCTGTTGAAAAGTTTACAGGGGCTGAAACTCCACAACTTTACAAATGTACCAGTTGAACAAAGTTCTACATCTATACCACAGCAATGGAATAAACCACGAGGTTCTAAAATCAAGCCTGTATCTGTGACAGAAGTTATTGTAGCTAGACCATCAGAAAACAGGAAGAGGAAGCCTATTCTTTGTCAAATTGACACAAACTACAGGTAAGCGGATATGCTACAAGTGTAATCTATTCTTATACTTCTTTTACTATATTATGTCTAATATGTACGAGCAGTTTTAACTTGAAAACAAACTGAACCCCTTTGTGGTGGAGACCCATGAGGGAGCAGGTGGGCCATGGCCCTGTACAATACTCCCTCAGGCGATCATAAGAGGCGAGAAAAGAGGTTGCTTTCCTCTGCCCTGGTGTTCGCAGAGCTAAAGGGTATTGGGAAGCAGACTTGTTTGTGTTGTTCTGTATTTTTGTCCGTGGTCATAAAAGTGAAATACCCTTGAGTGACGTTAAACACCAATCAAACAAATAAACAAACAAACCTTTGTCGTGGACATGTAGGTACCAGGTGGCCCTTGTCAGGTTTATGGTATCCTCTTTGTTTGTTAGGGAAACAGGACTGCAAATGGCCCGTAGCGAATGGGGGAGTGTTTCCAGTAACCAAATTGATTTACCATGCAGGTTTTCCAGCTAAGTAACCAGGCATCTGCTCTGCCAGTATTGTCAGATTTCAAGTTGTCTTTACCAGCATTATCTAATATTACCTGTTGTTTATCTCTGAGTGTTACTTACACATCTCTGACTGCTGTTCATGAATTGCCCTTTTGTTTGGGAAGGATCATGAATTAATCAAAACGTATTACAATTCAAAATTCAACTTGTAATTTATTAGAATACATATAAATATTTATTTGCATTTAAATCCTTATTATATACAGCAAGTTCGAGCAATATTACATGCAAACATCAACATACAATGAACAGAGGAGACTATGTTTTGCACACCCCTGGCTCACAATAACACTAACAATTTCTTTTATTTTACAGATTACCAAAGATAGCTGCCAAACACCTGACTCCTTTATCTAGTCTCACAGGGACACCACTTCAACACAGAATTTCTGCTGATGTGCCCCTTGTGTCAACCCCAATTGGCGATGTACAAATTGGATCTATGCTGTCATACCAGGTACAGAATTACTCTTTGGTTTTATCTTTCACAAACACATCTTGAAATAAAGTCAAATGACAACATACAGACCAAATTCTGTTAACTTCGGAAAACAAAGAAGTTGGTATACAATGTGACAACAGTTTATAAGTTTTAACTTTACATATAAGGCGTTCAATATGAACCCTGTGTTTGGCTATTGTATGTGTTAGTGTGGTTTCTGACAACGTTAATTGTTTACCTGAACTGGCGAATGGAGGAATGTTAATTTGCAAACCTAATTCACTCATTTCTTTGTGGATACTAAACCCTTTATCCACCATGATGGCATCACCGTCATTAATATAACCAACTTCCTTAAGGGATTTGATCACATCATAAAAACCAGATCGTTCAGTTATCGCTTTGTCAGATATAGCACCAGTAAATAGTTCTGAAACAAAGGTCAGACTTCCATTTGGATCACAACCAATCAAGCCCTTTAGTGTGGTAGATGACTTATAGTCACTATACAACTGACTCTGCAGACATAAGGCACTTGGGGTCTGTGTTTTAATCTCCGTCCCATCTATAATGATCAGTGTTGTTGGAAAGTCCTTACGATACTCGATAGGCATATTTTTTATGATTTCATCTCTGTGTGGCCAAATGGAGAGTTGCCCTAATTTAAAGTAAATCAAATCAAGCCATGTATTGAACACAATGCCTGCTGACTGAGCACTTAAACCAAAACGAGTAGCAACGTCTTTCAGTCCAAATCCATGTCTAAGTCGACACTATGTCAACAATAAGGCATCTTGATTTTCAAGGCCTTTAATATCGCCTCTGCCTGATGAGTAGTCCATGTTATTCACGTCAGGTAGAAGAAAGGTGATCAGTGCCAAGAACCGTACATATGTAATCCCTGTGTAGTACTGGAACAAATCTTTTAGTTTCTGCTCCTTAATGTTAATCACATCCACAGAAAGAGAGTTTGACCTCTGAAGCCTTTTCTTCAATTCTTCGATAGCTTTATCCTGAGCAGCTATTTGTGATTTAAGATGTGTTATCTCCTTGGTCTTCTGAGTTAGTTGTTGCTGCAAATTATGATTCTCAGCCACCAAGGCCAATGTGTCCAGTGCTGAGGTCCCTGAAATGAAAATAATCTCATTTATTTCTGCTTTCAGATTAAACATGTTAACAGTTCAGCAGTAACAACCCAGTGCTGTGGGAACACCAGTGTTAACCTCCAGTCTCCAATTAAACTGCCTGAAATATATGAGATGATAAACAGGGATACTCAATGCACTGACCCTGGTTCCCTGGAGCTTCAAACCAGAAGTCAATCAACAGACCTTTGGTTCAAAGAGAGGGGGAAAAGAATAACAGCTTCCAATTTTGGCAAGATTACAGGAAGAAAGAAAATTCCAAATGATAATTTTTTGGGGTCGATTTTTCCGAAAAAACAAATCAAAGCAGCTTCATTGGAATATGGGAAAAAACATGAGAAGGTTGCAAAAGAGACATATTTGCAGAAATTCCCTCACAGGCATTTTCACGAATGTGGCTTCATTGTGAACAACGTATTTTCTTTCTTGGGAGCCATGCCAGATGGCAAACTTTGTGATAATGGCTCATCAGGCATTGTAGAAATAAAATGCCCCTATGCATCAAGAAATCTGTCAATTGAGGGTGCCTGTGAATTAAATGACTTTTTTCTTCAGAAAATGAATGATGCCACTGGGTGTAGCATTTCACTAAAGAAAACACATAGTCATTATGCACAAATTCAGGGCCAACTAATGGTAACTGGTTGTGAATTCTGCGAATTCATTGTATATACTCAGGTTGATATGCATGTAGAAAGAATTAAACCAGATTTACCTTATATGCAATCAATGCTCTTAAAATTAGCTGACTTTTATAGAGACTATGCTTTACCTCATCTCACAGCACAAAAAAATACTAGCCAGTCTGAAGAAGTAGATGCCACAAAGCAAGTTTTAACATAGGTCAAAATGACCAATTTTGTTGATCAATTTAGTAATTTAAGTTTTAGTGAGTGTATTTGTACAACCAAGCACACCATCTTGTGTAATAAAAACTGCTTTGTGGAACCGCTGTCGTAAGACTATACCTAAGATACACTTACATGGCTCATCAGTCTGAGTAAATATTCCAGGTTTTATGTCCACTTCAGTCTTATTTAATCTGGAAATATAAAAAGATATTTCAGTTTAATTTGAGATTAAATGTTATTAATAATACCTACAGTTGTAACTTGATCTCAGTTTGACTTTCTACAGTTATATGATGTATGAAAGTTTTTAAATGTGATGTTGGGCTTTGTGGACCGTGATATTGAAGATATGGTATATGTAACTGTCTTTTCTGTTTGTCTTATGATCAAACACTCATTATGTTTGCGTGCCATTATTTGAAAAGCTGAAGTTTGTTTCTATTACTTGTTTAAAATGTAAAAGCATAGTTTGTATATTTTTGATAATACCTTGGTATATGTAACTGTGATATTGTTAGGAGTTATCATTTGCCTCGGTGTACAGTAACATCTTTATTTTCTCATGATGATGTGAAATACTAGAGTGTGTACATGTATGAATTAATATATATGACAATAAACATTGAAAAAAAAGATCACCATTGAAAATGTGTGTTTTTCTTTCTTAAACTTCATTTGTACATACTAAGTCTGTGTAAGCTTACATGTTTGTATTTTCCGTGAGAAACAAACACTGCTTTGCGACAGTTTCACCAGTGCAAAGGGAATTTTCCAATAACCGTTTCCTTGGTGGTTTCCTTGAAGGCTTGGACTGAGTACCATCTGCTGCAACTGGATCTGGAAATTCCTCAGTCGGCCCATTTTCACCAATGAAGTGCTGAAAATGTGATCAGTAATTCTCACAGTACTCAGATTAAAAAAATATATATTTATTTCGCATTTATTGAATACTTTGTTATGTTTGACCCATATGATTACTGACTGGGAAAACGCATAGTGGCTAGAGGAAACATCACACTTGTCCAGGTAGACTATCAAACTTTACACGGTCAGGATCAAATCGACTGAGGCTAGACTTGAACTCAAAACCACCTTGATAACAGTCTCAGTACAGTAAGCTTAACAGCTGTATGGTGAAAACCATACAGATAAAAAGCCTGTACCACTGTTAAATCCTTTAAAAAAATTTTAGGGATTTTTGAAAAAGAGTGCCTAGCCTATTCAGGTTGCAAGCAGGTCTTCAAATGTAATGTGAGTTATGAACCTGTCCAATGATTTTAGTGCCTGTCTCAGTGTGCATTACATATCCCTGACATTGAGCAAATGGATCCACTTCTGGTCTTTTATAACCATATAACTTTGAAAACGAAGAACTCACAAGCCACACTGATACACAGATCTGGTTATACACAAGTGCCGATATATCATATGCAGAAAATAACTGCAATAAAATAACGGTAATCATAAAGAAAAGCTTCATTTTCATTGGGTTTATCACAATTATCGTAAATTGCAAGTACTAGTGGAAATATATCACGATTTAGATAACTTACCTTTGAACAGACGGCTTTATGCTGATTTATTCTCGACACATTCAACTGATCAGGTGGTCGGCCACTTGATTTTATCCATCTTTTGCATTTCTTTAAATCACGCTTGGGTGTGGGAAACCACACAAAATATCCTCCTTCCAATCTCTCCGGGTATCTTTCGTCTGCATTACATGTCCCCCATGCACACCTTAGCACCATTTGATCAGATAAGCAGGAGCGTACTCGATAAAAATTATGATTAAATTAAGAGAATACAATGTCAAGCTAATTTCACCACACGCCAACCACGTTTTCGTCTGTAAAAGCTGATAGCATATTCTGTTACTAACATTGACCACCAATGTTAGATAGGAAAAATGTACTTTATAAACTAAAATTTGGGACTATTTTAAATTACATTACCTAAAGTACTACTTTACTACGAATCAATGAAAATCACGAATCACAGGTTAATTAAATTAACAGACTGGGAAAGAAAGGAAAAATAAAAAAAAGAAATTAATATCTTTAAGTGGCATACTTGTTTTCAACAAAATTTTAAAAAAAGAAATATATTTTTTTATAATTAATATAGTGTTGAGGTACAAGATTTCCTATTTGAAATAAAAAACGAGTATAAATGTTGCTGTTAATTGATTTTGTATTTAAAATTTTATCAGACATTTTTTCCCTATTTAACATAATGTTGAATTTTGGGGAGCTTTACAGTACAGTAATTTTTACCGGACATGTTCAGCAAAATTTCCACCCTGAAAATGGTAGTAAATTTAAGTATATTTTGACCTTGGTGTAGTCGATGACAGGTGTCTCCACCCCAGGGAATAGATCCGACATGATTCCATTAAAGAGCAGCAGATCAATAGAGGTCAGCTTGGCCACGTTCATGTCCTTCATTGACAACAACAACAACTGCAAGGAAAATACAAAGGATAAGAATTAAATATACAATACATATCCTGCCCCAGTTTGTTTCTTTGATTGGGTCTAAACGCCGTACTAAAAGGGAAAGACAACTGTTTTTGACCGTAACTTATTATTTTTAATGCATATTTGCAAAGAAAAACCATCTGTATTGCACTTGCAACCGAAAGAATATAGCTGCTAATAATTTAATTTAAAAAGCGGAACTGACGTCATTGTTCCAAAACATGGTCCCAGTGTGTCCATTTGCTTATGGATGCATTTGAAAGCATCTGTCACTTCCTCTGGTATTTTACTTTATTAGTCCATGTCACACTGTTCCTTGCTTAAATAATGTGGCAAATTGACAAGAAACCTCCTAAAAACCATCCCTGTTATTATACGAACCACTTCATGTGACTCACTCATATATTGCTGTAATTACATGTACAGTCTCAAATGTTGTTTGTTTGTTTGATTGGTGTTTAACATCGTACTCAAGGGTATTTCACTTATATGATGACGGATTGTCCATTTCACACTGTACACAGCCTTATTACGGAGGAAAACCGGGATGAAACCTCGTAAAAACCACCCCTGCGATTGCCGGAGCCATAACATGTGACTCACTCATATACCTGATGGTCGAAAGGGGGACTCGAACCCCTGAACGGTAAATCAAAGCATGTTCAGTTAAGGAAGCGCACTCGCTACCACTGAGCCACGGCCGCGGGTCCTCTCAAATGTTGAGATCAGCATCAGGGTGTGAATTTTTAATACCAGAATCATTGAGATTTGTAGCCATTTTAGCTTTTTCACAAAGAAGACATGCATTAGATGTTAATAGAAAGCCCCATTATTACAGATAATGACGCAAGAGCTTTTGGGGTTGTTCATCTAGACAAACCAAATGACATATTTATTTTCTTCTTCCAGAGACAAGGCAGAAAAGAATTCTGTAGCATCAAACCTTCAATTCTAACATTGTCCCCAGAGGCAAAAACATGAGTTTTCTAAATCAGGGACTTTCGAGGGACATCCTTTCAACAGAGAAAAACAATTTTGTTTGCCCTGACCTGGATTCATACTCGAAATTTGGCTACCAGGGTCAGATGGTTTCTTTGATTTGTTCGATTAGGGTTTAATGTCGTACTCTAGGGTATTTCACTTATATGAACATGGATTTCCTCTTCACCTTGCTATGTTACAGTGAAAAACCTCATAACCTCATAAAAACCACCCCCGGGATTGCTGGAGCCACAACATGTGACGCCCTCATATACCTGATGGTCAAGAGGAGGACTGGATCCGGTGAATGGTGCATCGAAGCAGGATTAGTAAGCGCATATGTTACCATTTAGACCTGGCAACAGGCCATTATAAAGAAAATTTTGCTAGCCTCTTTTAGGATTTGTACTCAGTTTTCTGCCTAGAATGTATATATTTTTAATGTAGAGAAGAACAATTTGGCTTTCCTCCAATGGAAAACTAACTCTGGCCTACGGCAAGCATGGCCAGCACCCTAACAGATTGAATATATATTGCATGAATGAAAATATATATAAAGTGCATGTATTTTGATACCTCTTCATCCGGCATGTTGGGGTTGGATCTCTTCTTACGTCCAACATATCTGAGTACAGACACCAAAGCTCTAAGTCCGAAGTCATAATGGTCCTGCTTGGAGAGCTGTTGCTCGGCTAACGAATACAGCGTGTACACTTTCTTTGCCAGACCCTGTCAAAACACCAAATAAAATATATCAGTACTAGAGGGGTATGAATCATTTTCAAAGTAACGTTTACGGCACCTGTGTAGTTGAATGACAGCCTTTAACCTGACCTGGGGCGGTTTGTTCAAAGTCAGGAAAAAAATAAATGAATACAATGTTGTCTTCAGGAATTAAGGAAATATTTGTTGTGATTATCAGAATTTATTTTTTTATAAAATAAAGTGGGTAAATGTACCTCCTTAATGGCATGAATTTTCTACCACCCCCATTTTTTGAAATTACAATTGCTCTCACAATTAATAAAGTTTGCTTGTTTGTTTGACTGGGATTAACATCTGTACTGGGTTACATAAGCTGCAGCTTACCAGGTGTCATCAAAACTTTAAACCCTCTTTAAATAAAGATTTGAGTATATTATTGTTTTCATTTTAATTATACTCAATTTCACTTATATGACCATGGATTGTAAATTACACGCTGTTACTGGTTTTATTTTTTTGTTTGATTGGGGTTTAATGTCATACTCAAAGGTATTTCACTTATATGACGACGGATTGTCCTCTTCATACTGCATGTAGCCATATAACGGTGGGAAACTGAGAGGAAACCTAGTAAAAACCACCCCTGCTATTGCCGGAGCCACAACATGTGGCTAGCTCATATACATGATGGACTCAAATCCAGTGAATGGTACATCAAAGCAGGTTCAGTTTAGTAAGCAAACACGCTACCACTAATCCACGGCCCCTGTTCCTGGTTTAAATATGGTGGAAAAACGCTGTTTGTTTGACTTGGGTTTTACATCAGACTTAATGATAATTCACTCATATGACCGCTTGCCATCCGAGTAAAGACAACAGCCTTAGACACCATTGGCAACAAACAAAGACTAGACAAGACAGGATGCAATCCAAGGACATCACACTCAGATTGTCTTCATGTTGCCCCAAGCTCTGAGAGCACAAGGGCAACAGGAAGCTCCCTTTCAACACCTCTGCTATTTTTGCATAACTACAAGGCATAATCAAACTGAAAGCAATTATGCGTGCAATGACTGTGGCTATGTTTTAAACTGTTTGGTGTAAACTTTAAAAGGTATTTAACTAAGTGCTAGCAGTTTCATTAACTTTGTTTAATGGTGGTTTAACACCTTACTTTTGTTATTTCATGCACATTGATATAATGACAGTGTCTCTTGTTTAAGCTCAGGTGTTGTAAATTAATACTTGTTTGACCATTTCCTGCTTGATTTGAAGTGAACTGTAATATTTTCATTAAGCTTTTGTGTCATTAGATAAGACTATATAACTAAAAGGTGCATGTGGCTTGTCTATTCATCAAGATAAGTAATATTTATAATTTGTTGTGAGGATGTGTGAACCAAAAAAAACCCATCCTTACCCCTCTTTGTCTAGAATATAAATTCTTTTAATAACATATAAGATACTATAGTTAAACAAACAATTACAATTTGAAATACATGTAAAAAGAAGTCTCTGATGAATATCATAAAAAGTATATTCCAAATCACTTAAAAAATTTGTCCATAAAATTACTACTTTGGAAGCTATTTTAATGGCTCGGAAATTTTGTCTGAGAGTCAGACGATTGATTTTACAGTTAGAAAGCATCAAAATTTATCAGAAAACATAAATTTGTCTGTTTACTTTCTGCAATATTGTTTAAACTAACAAAAACGCAAGCATTGTTCATAAACGAAATGTTAGGTGATAAGCTCTATTTATTTATTTTCTTTGTATAAACAAAATTGCTACAATTATATTATAAAATCCTCCATTACTTGATTCGCATACAAGGTACCTTTGTATATTGTATATAAAGTACAGTACTAATATTATACAATAATCATAATAAATGATAAATAAAATATTGTTATTTACTTTGATTATAAAATGAAAACAAATAAAATCAATGAATATGGTATTCATGATGTTCTAACAACCAAAGTCACCATAGGATAACCGTGTTTGGGCTGTTTATGTTTCATTTGTTTGATATGTGAGGTAGTTGGGGTAAATTCACTTCCATAATGGGTGTCCTCTAAATGTGTGAAGGAAACCACCCTTAACCTCACTGACAACAATGACAAAAAACAAAGGATCTAATACAAGGACATCACAAACAGATCGACTTCAGGTTGTCCCTTAGCTCAGAGAGCACCAGGGCAACTGGAAACTCCCTACCAACCCTCTACCTCCACCAATGTAACCAAGCGATCAGTCAAGCAACCAGCTCAAAAAATTGCAGAAAAGGAGACAACTTACCTTTGTATTACCATGGAGCTATAAAGAGAAGTAGACACAACTCACCCACATCAAAGCGTACCATGTTCGATTCCGCCACAGCTGGAATTGAGAGATTAGCAGCGTAGGTGTGAAGGCTTAATCCGCTCTTCGGGAGAGTCCGAGCAGACTCCGAATCACCAGCCGTGATGCGAAATCAAGCTCTACTTTAGATTGTGTATTCCTAGTTGACCACATACAGCGGCTTAATCAGTGGGCAGAATATCAAA
>JAVFBW010187886.1:0-19888 GCA_034783835.1 Mopalia ciliata
ACAGGTGGCGCCACCTGGGGCCAAAGTCTTAATTTGGTTTCCAATGCTAAATATCAAAATAAGATTCAGCTATCAGATTTACTGTAAGATTCTACTGAAACTTGACACAAACATTTCAAGTGGCAAGATATGCTATGGGATTGAGCTCACTGTACATTATGTTGCCCCTCCACATGGAGAGCATCAGGGCCACAGGAAACCCAAATGAGAATTGCAGAAGATACTTGGGTCTTTAGTTTGATTACATGTAAACCACATCATAACATATGGATTCCAGGGACCAGTGTTAATATAGGCAATGAGCCTTTTAACAATCCCCTTTTCAATTTTTGTGAAATAACAAAAATAAATGTTTAAACTAAAAAAAAATAAAAAATTTAATGTTTAAACAAAAATATGGATGCTCAATCAATACATATTTAAAATTATTTGTGTTTTTATGTCAACAATGATAGCACAGCAGAACCATCAAAGGAAAACCTCCCAACTTACCTATATCCAAGACGTATGGTTTCCTTGACAACACTGGTAATATAGCTTTCTTTGCTGCTACCTATTTTGTAGAAATAAAACCAAGAATTATGTTACCTTCAGTCTAAAAAACATTCCAGTTTTAAATAAGGGGACAGGAAGCCAAACTTGCACGGCTCAAAGTTGAGCAAAAATTCTAACAGACATATGATTTACACCTGTTACTGGCCCAGGGACCAGCGACTTACCGGTGAATTTTCGAAGTGTGATAGTGCTGACAAAAGGTTTCACTAAATGTGGATCAGTAAATGTATTGAAGGCTAGAAAAAGTCATAAACTACTGGAGAACTTACAATCAGAAAATTTAGTGCAATTACATGTAAATCTCTGAGGAGGAAACATAAAATTTCTTCTTAAACAACAACCCACTTCATGCAGTTTTCAATAATGCTGTTCCGTTTATGGAAACATCTCTAGTCACCTGCCAGAGCGAAATAAAACATTTAACTGTTTGATGAAATTTTCAGGCCATTTCTTTTTATAAATATTTATAGATTTTCTCAGTTAATATCAATTAAAATTTGCATTACAACAGACAGAAAACCATTCACGTTAAATAGAAAAAGTAACAAATTGAAGGATTCATTATAAAGTTAAGTGTTTTGGTCTGATGGAAAATAATTACAAATGACAAATTCTGGTTTATAATGGGGGCAGGGCTTTCTGAGAAATCCTGATGCTTTCCTTTTAAAAGATGCATCATTGCAGGTACAATTTATAGGTCCTTTAAACAGCTTCCAAAGTACTCAGTTTATGGATAAGTTTTCAGGTGATTTAGATCAATGATGAACAGCGGGAGACAACAGTGGTCTGGAATTGCTTTGGGAAATCTTCCTGGGCAGTTTCTAGACAAATTTCCCAGGGTCCTATCCTATCCCAAATTCTGAGACCATAAACAGGGTTCTGAATTAGCTTTTAGCTTGATTTTAAACAGGAATTTATGAAAATAGTAATATATACCCATACATTTGCCTTAACTAAAATCATTTTAATGGCCCTGGATACTACCCTGTCACCACATGTAAATGTATCATCTGTGTTAAGGACAGTTTTCTACCGCACTTACCTGTTAGCCCAGGTAGCAGAAGAATTATTGGTCTATCATTGGAATCCCATTTACTATCGTCATTGTTGTGGTACCAGTCCAGCTTAATTTCTCCACCATCGGGTGTATGTAAAAAGTCACTACAATAGAAAAATGAAAAAAAATAAAATAAAAATAACAAAATGCATTAAAGGTTTTTTTTTTTTTAATTCTGGAGGCCCAAATGTGTTACAATTATTTGCCTATTTCATTGATTTGAGTTTAACACCACATTTAAGGGTAACGTAGTCATTTGATGGCATACCTTTCTAAGTAAGGCATCAAGCCGCATCATAACAAAGAGAGTAGAAATAAAGGACAATCACAAGACGTTATATAAGCATAAACTAATCGACTGCATGTCTGAGAGCACCAAGGCAACAGGAACCTCCCATCCAGCCTTCCGAATGTCTTCATGTATTTTAAGTGTAACATTAATAACATTAGGGTGTGCGCTATTCATTTTTTTATCATCAGACATTTTGATTGTCCTCCCTTTCTTTCACTATTCATGGTCTCCTCAGTAATAAACAATGAAAAGTAAACAATGAAAAGTAAACAATGAATGTTTGCACAGAGGGCAAATTTATAGTACATATCTAAACAACATAGAACAACTTCCTGGATTTAATGTAATCATATTCTTTGTTTGTTTGATTGGTGTTTAACATCGTACTCAAGGGTATTTAACTTATATGACCACAGATTTTCCACTTCACACTGTACACAGAAAACCTCGTTAAAACCATCCACGCAATTGCCAGAGCCACAACATGTGACTCGCTCATATACCAGATGGACTGGTCTACAGATGAATTCGAACCCATAAATGGTAAATCGAAGCATGTAAAGTTCAGGAAGCGCACTCTCTACCTCTGAGCCACAGCCGCGGGCCTATGTTGTAATAAACTGTGGGCTTACTGTTCATATAAAATTCTTGGTCTACTTTTCCAAAGAGCCCTCAAAACTGTCTGTGCTCTTGATTCAAAACACCAAAATGTTGGCCAAAACTTGTCTCTGATGGCCGGGCAATGACGCAGCAAAAACTCTCTGAATTTTCCTTGTTTACAAGCTAATGCAGGCTTCTGAAACAAAAACAAAAATACAGTAAATACATTATTTAAAGTTTGTAGAAATGATATGCGGATGGTTTTATCAAGTAAAGTTTGACATAAAGCAAGCGGTGGTTGAAAATTTGACTGCCTGATTGCTTATTTGTTTGTTTTTTCTTTGATTGCACAGGGCCTTCTAGTAACTTGCTTGTAAAGTTATTTTAGGGTTACTAGAACGGTAGAACCCAAGGCTTAGAAATTGGTAGAGAGGTGTCCACCAGTCCCTGAAATGGCCTGAATGAACAATTGCCTCATTTGGACACCCTGAATTAAACAGTTGCCTCATATGGTCACCCTGAATTAAACAATTGCTTCATTTAGACACCCTGAACGAACAATTTCCTCATATGGTCACCCTGAATTAAAAAATTGCTTCATTTGGACACCCTGAATTAAAAAGTTGCCTCATATGGTCACCCTGAATTAAACAATTGCTTCATTTGGACACCCTGAATAAAACAATTGCTTCATTTGGACACCCTGAATTAAAGAATTGCCTCATATGAACACCCTGAATTAAACAATTGCCTCGTATGGACACTCTGAATTAAACAATTGCCCCATATGGACACCCTGAATTAAACAATTGCCACATATGGACACCCTGAATTAAACAATTGCTATATATGGACACCCTGAATTAAACAATTGCCACATATGGGTATCAAGTTAAGTTGTTTGTTTTGTTTGATTGGGGTTTAACGTCGTACTCAAGGGTATTTCACTTAAATGATAATATGCCAGCCCAATGGGTAAAGGAATCCACCCTCGACACAACTGGCAACAAACAAAGACAGGACGGGACAAATACAAGATGATAACAACAGGCCACAATACAGACACCACAAATAGATCGGCTTCCTGTTCCTCTATAGCTCTGAGAGCACCAGGGCAACAAGAAGCTCCCACCAACCCCAGTTACATAAAACGTGAAGCAAAATAACAATTTTGGACACCATATATTTTATTTTCGATTAAACCTTTATTGGTACCTGTTCTTCTACTATGTTTAACAATAAGCTTATATGGTTATGGGCAGATTCAATGTTTTCATGGAAGGAAAAATTTAAGAACTCTTTTGGTGAATTTTCACTTCTTTTTCAAAGCAATAAGGATAGTGGAACCCTTTTGCGTCAGTATAACTTTTTGCACAATCAATTTACTAGGAATCCTTGTCCAATAGTACGATCTTTCTATCTACAAAGATCTGAATGGAACCGGTTTTTGGGCGCTTTATGTGGCAGCAACTTTGTTCAAGTAGTGTAAGGAGAAAAGATCACACTGGAGGAGACTGGATTATGAAACAATAAAAGATTGCAAAATGTATATTTTCAATTCATTTGTACCTGTATTTAACATGAATGATCAATGTGCAAAGCAACTGAAGTGAAATATCTTTGTCAACTCGCCAGCTTTACATATCTTTGGTGGAAATTTCAAAATCTGTGCACAATTTAACCAGATCAGTGCGCAAGTTCCCCTGAATACAGATGGCGGAAATAAATTAATGGGAATTCAAAGGTCAAGTGATTGAGAAACTGTCAAACAGAATTTTGTTGAGTTCATGCAGATTTAACTCAAAATATAGAATTTCGACACAAAATAGAGTATACTCTATACATGTGGGAACTGATTTGAGTCCAATTATCAGCTGATTATCTAGGCCTAGGATTTATTAAATTTTAGTCGATTTTGTTATTACATTACCTTCCACCGATTTATTTCGTCGGAAGGAAAGTATTCATATCCTTTTTTTAAACATAGATGAATTTTCAGCTCTATCGGGCAAGGGTAATGTGAATGTCATTATGATAAATAAGTCGCCAGAGCTGATATTCTAGGTTACAAAATATAGACGTAGTAACAACAACAACCCCATTATAGGAGTGGTCAGGTGACACCATTCCAGTAAAATTTACACACAAAACTTACTCTGACAACATAGAGCAAATAATATGCAGCATATGTAGCACCAAATCCCACAACAATAGACAAAGAGGGGTACTTTTTACAGTATTCCACAGCTGGGTAAAAAACTGTCATCTTTCCATCAAACCCCTCTAACCGAAAAACAACATGAACTCTGACCGACTAACGGATTCGGTGTTGACCCTTGGTTTCAAGCCGTTCCATTTTTTACGGTAGGGGTATCAGGAAATATTTTGTAATATCATCAAGTAATATGTTTATTAGCTTCGTTTTGTATGTAAAGGTAGTTTTTATCTTTTGAATGCTATATTTTACTACTTTTTCTTTTTTGATTTTCGAAGAAAAAGAGAACATTTTAAAAATACTTTTACAAAAATAGCCAAAACCCATTCCTGAAATGTGTTCTTCCATGAACCCAAACGTAAACCCATCAGGCTTATAAAAACCTTTGAATACGTTATTCTGTGTTGATGTTTATAAGCGAGTTATGTCTGATTTGTCGAGAGGCAGGCTTAAAATGAAACTAAAAAAGAACCCGATGTAACGGAACCTTGGCAGGGGCATGGTCAAATAAATAAAGAAATACGCCAGACCTTTAAAAATATATATATATATATATATATATTTGCTTGAATATGTTCTCTCGTGGGAAAATATTTCCCCCGTGTTAGCCTACCATTGAGACGATTTATTTAAGAAAAGCTGTTGAATGGTTGACTATAATTTCCCCAACGTTATATTAATGACAAAGGAAACATTATTTTGTAGTCACTGTAATTTATTTTTTTCTTTATTCTAAATTAATTTTCCGCATAATAAGGAGCCAATCAGATCCCAGACCTAAGTTGGGACTTTGGAATATAATTACCCCCATGATAATGTTCACCCAATGAGAACCCAGAATTTAGGTCGTGCTGCAAGTTAACCTTCCTCATATTAATAGTCAACCAACCAAACACAATCTTCTAACACCTTGACAATATGTTTCTTACTTATCAAATCTTTGCTTGATTGGTTATCACACTGGAAAACAATTTCGAATAATCGAGAAAAACAAAAAACATTTGTACGTCCATAATTTTTTTTTTGTTGTTGTTGTCATAAATGTAACGCTAGGGAAATAATTTACATAGAGGAGGTGCCCTGTTACAGCCAATCATTCACAGCTTTTATGGAAGAAGTTGTATCGTATTGGCTGGCTAACACGCGATGAAACCTGAAGCGGGCTAACCTCCATGCCTTACGTACAGCCCGCTTGGTCACAAACCTAGAGCCATTTTGAATGTCTGTATGTATTGACATCCGTTAAAACAGCGTAAACTGTGCGGTAGCAAGACAAATTACAACTGTATTAATACACAGGGACTATGCTTTGATGTCATTCAGCTGTACATTAATCCAATTGCCTTTAAAAAGATACCAGTCACCCAAATCTCACCCCAGCCCAAATCAAACACACAAACAAATTATTAAGACACCATATTTTTAAATTAATAAAATTATTCAATTTTATTTTGACTTACATAATCAACACATTGCAAATTTTTATGCACTTATGACTTTTTGTTAAAATAGAGCCCCTTCGTCACTTCCTGGTAAGACAGATAAGGCGCTGGTTTAACCCAAAGTTTCCAGCCTGCATTAAAAAAGCTATATGGTACTTGATGGTTATGGTTCCATAAAATGTGGATTTTAGAAACAAATGATAAAAACTTACCCCCCTCTTCACCTCCCCCACACACCCCCTTCCCTTTCCCCCACCACACCCCCTTCCCCTTCCACACCCACTAGTGTATTGGTCTAGTGTCAACAACTAATGATGGTCGAGAAGAGCCAAACAGCCTGCAGCTAAGTTTGTTGGCAAAATTCTCATCTTCCGATCTCTTTCAAGATTCCAATTTAGAAGAACCGTCCAATCGCACAGGCTACACTAGTCGATAAACGTTCCTGAACGTTCATTGAAAGGTTGAAAATGGCGTCTGGGGCACTGTTTGGAAATGCTGGAACTCGTTCCCAAAGTAAAAACTTGGTAGAATTTAGAGCTGGAAAAATGTTCATGAAAGGGAACATGGTAAATCCAGACAAGCGGAAAGGGCAGGTTTATATTTTCCAGTCTGACGACTCGTTGATGCATTTCTGTTGGAAAGATCGTGGCACTGGGACTGTAGAAAATGTGAGTGCAACAACAACGAGCTTGAAAATGCAAGTCATCATATCCTTTTAAATAAGACATAGATATAACACATCTAGGTCTTAAATTCGCCTTGTCCCAAAGTGAATGCCCCTTGCAAACGACTGCAAAAAACTAAAGACACGTTTCCTACCTTATCTTAATCGATGCAGGAGTCCTTGCAGCAAAAATAGCCAGTTTAAATATTAAACTTTGATCACCAGTTTTCGAACACTTAGGCCCTGCTTAAGTCACGTAAAAGCGTCTTAATAAACCTTCGGACGGGTGTCTCGAGATCCTCTTTTCTTAAAGTTATTGATGGAATACTGTTAGTGTTTCATCAATTTTAACATCATTCTGTATAAAAAAATTACAGAAAAACCAGGGGAATTGAAATGTTTGAAAAGCGATGCTGTTCGAAACCTGGTGCTGTTCGAAAACCGGTAATCGGACGATACATTTACATCACCATACTTGTAATCGTAGTAGATTTGGCAATACAGTCCACAGTAAAAAAATACCCCAGCCGGCATCTTGTTATGTCAGACACAGCGGTCTATTTTCATATTTGGTGGCGATACTCACTCGGCTTCGTCGGTCGATTGTAAGAGGCCAGAAAAGAGGTTGCTTTCTGTTGCCCTGGTGTTCGCAGAGCCAATGGGTAATGGGAAGCAGATTTGTTTGTGATGTCCTGTTTTTGTGTCCGTCATCATATAAGTGAAATACCCTTGAGTACGACGTTAAACACCAATCAAACAAACAAACCTTCACCCATTCGGCTGGCATGCCATCATGTGACTGAAATAGCTTTAGGTATCATAATGGTATAAACCTCAATCAAACACGAAATCAAACAAACATATTCTCTATCTAGTTCATTTTAACTTTGCCACAAAGTTATTTTCACTGCAATGTTAGACGGTATTCTCTTGGTAACGCGGTGCTCATTTACAGATTAGCAGGTTGACCTACTGCTCCTCACAAGTTTGAACCAGTTGGGGCTATGGCAATTGTGAGGATGGTTTTTACAAGTTTCCTGATGGTTTGCCATCGTTTTAAGTTAAGGCACAGTGTGAAGTGGAAAATATCATACAAATTAATTTACTCTGAGTATGATGATAAACCCTGATCAAAGAAACAAACAAACAAAACTGTATTCTTTTGTTCCAGACTCTCCTCGTATCCGCCCTGTTGATATTGCGTTTGGACTGACAATATTGGTGAATGCCCTCAATCCTCCGGCTAAACCCCCCAGTCACTCAAACTCCTCAACGAAGAGCGGCCATCACTTGTCTCTCAATGAACACAGCCGATCCAACAGCATCTCACAATCGGATAAAGTCTTTTTGAAAAATGCAGGAGAATTAGTCCAGCAAACTGCTTATTTAGGTAAGTTTGCATTTGTAAACTTCTGGAAGAATGATATTTCGTTTTCCAATGCAAGAATTTTATAAAAAAAATTGTACTTTGGGGAAAATTAACACACCCTAGTTCAGAAAAAAATACTACATATTCTAGACAATGTTTCCTAACAAGAACCTGTTCAAACTAAGAAAAAGTGTTCGCAGAGCTAAAGGGTAACGGGAAGCAGATTCGTTTGTGATGTTATGTATTTGTGTCCGTCGTCATATAAGTGAAATGCCCTTGAGTACGACGTTAAACACTAATCAAACAAACAAACAATCTATATTTCTAAGTGAATAATAGCTCATTTGGGAGATAGTGCATGGAACGAATCTTGGCAGGTATTCAGGACATCGATGGTTAACCATTTTATAAAATAAAAACAAAGTTTGCGTTTGTCCCGTCTAAGTTTCAGTGGAACAAAACCAGTTTCCGCATAAACCGAATCATGGCTCGTTCCACGGACCGCTCCCGATATATTTCGGATAGCCTCCAAATGGAGATTTTCCAATTTAGCTGATTGTTCCCCAGTACAGCCACTCCATATTACATCAGCATAATCAAAGATTGGAGCATTATATGATTTATACAGAGTTTTAGAGCTTTAAGTGAAAGCCGATATTTGAAAGATTTCATACAGTTGATCATAGGACTAACCCGTTTAAATACCGCCTCAATGTGATATTTCCATTGATAGGACGACGAAAACGTGACCCCCTAGGTGCTTATGTTCGGATGTTTCTGACAAAACATTGTCACCAAATATTAGGTATTTGGAAGAGGTGTTCGTTTGAGACTAAAGTTAATATTTTTTTACTTTCTGCGCTGAATTGAACTAACCATTTATCAGCCCATTGCTTAATTTGAAGTAAATCGGAGTTTAACATTTCCGCACTTATCAATGGGTCTTCAACTTTAACTTAGATTAACGTATCGTCAGCAAACAGACGGACATTCGAGCTGATTTAAAAAACAATGTCGTTTAAATACATAAGAAAGATAAGAGGCCCAAAGACTGAGCCGTGTGGCACCCCTGCTGGGACACAAAGTTCTTTTGATTGTTTACCAGAAAAAAACGACATATTGTTTACGTGCATGCAAAGAAAGTGTTTGGTGAAGACGTCCTGACAAATGAGAGGGCAGATGAGGGTCAGCTTGTCATGTTAAATTGTCCTACTGACAACACGCCTGGAACGAGTAGTCAATCGCCCTAAGGGAATCCATGGAATGAACTTCGTGCTGGTACTACTGGTTTATGTTTAGCATTCAATTCTGACTCCTAATCAACTGCTTATGAAAAATTTCAGATGGCATGGTGTTTTAGTTTTATATCAATTTTTCCCGCTATTTTTAACAAGTTAGGTGCGTTGAATACATCTGCTCACAGTGTTACTAGGTATGTTGATGCTTGCCTTTTTATGCTACGTGTATAATATTACAAAGGTCCTGGGTTTGTATCCCGATGGAAGCAAGCACATTTTTCGCTTTTCATTTATTCAACCTTGTTCAAGTTCGTGTTGATGTTCCATTATCTTGTGCTTTTGTTGTTGTTTTTTGTGTCCAATATATGGTTAAATAAAAGATAACATGCATTACATGTAGCTCAGTTTAGCCTAATTTGTAAATTTAAAGGTAAACATTTCCGTCTTTTGAGTGTTTAGATAAAATCCATGCCAATCTTCAAAGTCTTTATTTACCCAACAGACATGTCAGTTTGTGTGTTCTGGTAAGGTAAATAATCCGATAAAATATCAGAAACAATCAGAAAACATTTTTCTCAGTGTGTATTTTTTATAAGATTTCTTGAAAACGATTTACAAATTTTCAGTTTATCTACCAGAGATTTTACAAGTCAAAGTCAGCTTTGAACGCAGAAACAATACTAGTTGCGACATGTTGTCTCGAGACTTTTAGCGATAAGAGCCCTTAAAGTGCAAAAAAATTACCAAAAATGTATCGTATAAATTTATGCATGAAAACTCCCCCGTGAGTCCTGTAACCTGTGGATTACAGTTGCCCTCTTGTTAGATGGTAAAATATAAAGCTGCTGAAAAAACAAATTTACGTTTTATGACAAATCCTTCTGAGATGTTTCAATTGCCTCCCAGGCAAAACTTTTTGGTCCTTTAAATGATAACTTTCAAATGGATCATTTCACAGAAAAAAACTTTACTAGATTTTGGTTATGATTGAAAGCTGAACTTTTTTCCCCCCAAAAAGGTGTGGGATGAATTAGGTAATATGTAAAACATTAGACTATTGGTCATCCTTAACAGCTCGCATGTTACATTCCCACAATGAATACATTAGGGCATGAAGGAACCACATAAGGGGACTCACAAAGCGGTTATATCATGATAGTTTTTGTGGGTTTCTATATAAATGAATGTTTTTAATTTCAAATTTACCAACAAGTGCTTGGTATACTTTGGAACAATAAGATATTGTCACACATAAGATTACCTGTCTTTCACAGTTTTACCCTTCTGATCGAGCGTAGCAATCAACCAACCAAACGTTTCAGTCCACTGAAAATTGCTCTTGATCTGTTATACAGCGGTCTTAATATTCTCACGATCTGGAGAGTCTACTACAACAACAACAACACTTGTAAGACAAGTTTCTTTATTACGGCACGTCTTTGTACATGGATTGATGTAGCTGTTATGGCTACTAATAGAACGCCAAGGTGAATTCGTAAATCTCTAACAAACGAGCCTGTGAACTGAAATCTCCAACACTCCCAATCTAACCTCCAAACGAGCCTGCGAACGTAAATCGCCAACACTCACAATCTACCCTCCAAACGAGCCTGTGAACGTAAATCTCCAACACTGGTAATCTACCTTCCCAAAGTGCCTGTGGACGTAAATCTCCAACACTCGCAATCTACCCTCCAAACGAGCCTGTGAACGTAAATCTCCAACACTGGTAAGCTACCTTCCCAATGTGCCTGTGGACGTAAAACTCCAACACTGGCAATCTACCCTCCAAACGAGCCTGTGGACGTAAATCTCCGACACTGGCAAACTACTCTCCAAAACGAGCCTGTGTACGTAAATCTCCATCACTGGCAATCAACAGGCCTTCGTCATTTTTACTCTCATATCTGTCTTAATTTCTCCTGGTAAATTTTTTAGTTTAATACTGCTCTCCATGTCGCGTCTCTGATAACGATTTCTGGACAAGCAAACACGAATTGGAAGAGTCCTTTTTGTATCGAAATGTTATCCATGGCGTTTCTTCCAATGTATGTGTAGCTTTGAGACGTCCTTCACTTGCTATACTCTTCCATTATAGCAAACAGCGGTGCAATTAAACAACAACACAACTTTCCGGAAACAATATTGGCATACATTAGTAGATAAGGGACTTTCTACTGCAAGTCCATTCACCGATTGCGGCCATGGATCTGTATTGGTTATCTGTCAATTTTGGGATGCAAAATACATCGGAAATTTCAAGTAAAATTGTCGAACCAAGTAGCATGGGTGACGCCATATTGTTGTTTATGCAAGTTGTAACCGCATAAATGATTGGTTAGGTGAAACTGTAACAGGGGGAGTTAACAAGAACCTTGATAATTTATCCACCAGGCGGCGTAGATGTGATTTCCGTTATACATTTTCAGTCTGTCAAAAGTTGCAATGCAAAGTAGCTGGAATCAAACTGTTGGCTAGAGAAGATGTTTGGTCCCGGGCACAATTTACTACTAATGAAACATTTCACAGAGAATTGACCCTTTTAACGACAAAACGAATATCCACCTTACATTATTGATCCTTCAATCAAACGTTTTTTTAGATAAACGTTATACCAGTCAACCTAAGGAAAATTTAGATTGTGCTTCTCTACAGAATAAAAAAAGGATATACACGTATTAGGCTTGAATGTAAGGTCCAAATATACTGCTTCCATCTTGCAAAATTACTCTTTTCAACAAATCAGCAAGTAATACGGAACTATTAATTTCATTTCAAGACAAAGGTGATGAATTATTTACCTTTAATGTGATTTATGATATAAAGTATGTGGAGTGTTGTTCATCTTTATTGGGGGAAAAAACATGGCATTTTTTACGAACGAATGTCTAAACGCACCATTTGTAAATCAATAATAAATTCCCAGCATTTGTTTTCCAGGGTTCTTTTCCAGCCAAAGTCCCAATTTATGCTTCTCTAGAATTCAGAAAATCAGACTTCAAGCTGAAAATAAAAGAGCTAAAAATAAACCAGACTTAAACAACATGCTTACGTCAACCCCATTTTATTTATTTAACACATGATTGTCCAATTATTATTTTCTCGGCCTGGGCACCTTACAACACAGCTCCCTTGCTGATATTTCATTGTCCCCATGTAACTTATGGCGTCGTCAATTGCTCTATTTTGTTTCACAAGCTGTTTTGTTACATGGTCTTCTTTAATCTTTGTCCCAACCTTTTGAAATTGACCAATCGCAGGGTTTGTCTGTTGCTTTGGTATTTTTTGAATCATGTGAAATGTGTCGCTCACAAACCAACAATTGCCTGCACAATGTATAAATTATTTATGGCCGATTGTAGTAATAATATATAACCACAAAAGTGGTTAAACAGGAATGGTTTGAATTTATTTTATGTCATCGAAAGGTATTTTATTAAATAACCTTTGTCCAATTTGGCATTTTATAAATATTTAACTTGTTTACCTAACTATGATTGATTGATTGATTTATTGACCCAAAAAAAATATAACAAAAAATATATATATCAACAAAATAGGCAAATTTGGCGGGAGTAAAGCTCTAAGAAGAACTTGTTATATCCCTTAATACTATGAAATGTACAGCTAGATAGTGCAGTTAATGGAATGTATTTAAAGGCAATCAATGTATAGAGTTAAAATGTGTAAATGTGCATATACATATACATATATCTTTCTCCATATCAGCATGGCGACTAGTTGCAATTAAGAGTGTTAACAAGGTAAGCTTTTAATTTTGATTTAAATAAAGATGTAGAGTTTATTTCACGAAATATGCGAGGAAGTTTGTTCCATTCCCTTGGGCAGGTTGATTTAGGTGAATAGTAGGATAGGTTGCTGTGGTAAATTGGTCTATAAAAGTTTAGGCATTGCCCTCGAGTGTTTCGACAATGGATAGTGCTTTGTTTAATTAGGTAACTGTTGAGACTGGGAGGAATATTATTAGGGTGATGAAAAGATTTATGGGCAAACAAAAGAATTTGGAATGTGTTTATTCCAGATAGTGGTAGAATATGAAGATGTTGAAACATAGGTTGAATGTGATCTCTGCGTTAAGATAGAGTGATGATTCGAATAGCTCGTTTTTGGATGACGAAGAGAGGTTTAAGATGAGTTTGATTGGTGTTTAACGCAGTGCTTAAGGTTATTCCTCTTACATGACGGCGTGTCAACCCAATGGGTGAAAAAAACGGCTGTACTGGCTGTGAACAAATACAACACAGGACAAATACATGACTTAATGCAATGGCACCACAAACAGAGCGGCTTCAAATTGCACTATAGCACTTAGAGCACCAAAACAACAGCAAGCTGCTTCCCAACCAGGTCTTGAGTAATCAAATGAAACAGATGATAGTGGCCCGAAACACAGGATTGCATGATCTCTACTGCAGCAAATTGGAACAGCAGTACGGGGGTGTCCCGGGTAAAATGGATGGAAAAAATCGTACATTATTTAACAAATGCATCACAAAAGACAGAGTTAATGCGAGCTCTAAATTTACACCAATTTGGCGAATTACTTTTTGATATATTGGCAGTTAAATTCAAGTGTATATTCCATATGTCCCATTGAACATAAAACTAACAAAAACACATCAGCCCTGGTGATACAACACAACGATGTGTAATTTGGATCAGGAAACAGTGGAATAACAGGTTAGAGATCATAGATATATCAGCAATGTGCACAAAAGCGTGCATTGAAACTTCACTTCGATTACTAGGGGCGGAGTTAAAATTTTGTATAATAAATATCAGTTTTTATTTTCATTTGGCTTTATACTGCCATGAAAGTCATCTGCAATTACTTTATGGCTCTGCTTTCATAAAATAAGTTTTTGATTGGTAATATCCGATAAAACGCACTAAAAAATGTAGTTTATGTACGATGTGTAAATCATATACACATAACGTAGGCCATAAAAATGAACAGTTTATTAATAATCAAGCCCATAATTGTTCGTGCGTTTCATAACGGAACACCAAACTACAAAAGGAAACTCGTAAAGGACGTTAGTGGACCATATATTGTACATCGGTGCTAATAAAACGATCGCGGGACTATGGAAAAATGGAAAACCGTTGACATATGATGTGCATTGAATATTATAATGACGCGGGTGTCGTTCAGACATTCCCGGTTAATAGTTTGCAACGGCAGTATAACCATGTATCGATTCTAGCTTTATTAACTAGAGATGGCTCTGATAACATTTTTATTTGTGGTGTAAAATTACATAAAGCCCTATAGATTGTTCCGGTCAATTTGGTATTAGCCCGAGAACCCATAATCACACCAGGTGGCTCGCAACGAATGACCTTATGTCGTTTTTGTGACGTTGAGAGGCACTTTGGTTCAAGTATCTGCGCTCTGGGGGCTTTATTCTGAAATGATCCGTCTATTGAATAGATAAATGCAATTAAGTGTCTCCCCTCTGTGCCTTAACTTGTCACCATCCACTTAATGTCACATAAAATAAACATAGTCTCTTGGGTACGTGAACAATTACAGAGGCAATTCTGCCCACCTCTTCACTCACATCTTCCGCGTAGCTTTCGGAATATTCGGTGCTACGGGATCGCATTATCAAATGACAGCGTCTTGTCATAAATACATAGGCTACGTGGATTCCCAGTCGCGTTGTATCGAACGCGTTTATCGCATCGCGCCTCTATTTCTTGACGGTCTCATGTGGGTAGATATTTAGTTTGAAACATGAGCGTGAATTAGTATTAACGCCTTAGCACGCTTTAAGAGACAATTGCCTGCCTGACCTGTCAAAACGGCTGCAGCACACCGGTTATATTTGCAAAGGATTGTTCGCGGCTGACGAGTGACACCAAAGCCCGCAGAGATAACATCGAATTGAAACAATCCTTAGATTGGCCTTCGGAGAAAGATGGACAAAATATTAACGGTGAAACTTTGACAGATACTAGAAAGATATTTTTTAAAAAATAATTTAACTTACAGCTGTTGAAAAGTATCTCTTCTTTTCATGCGTAAAAGCTGCGGGGTCGTCAAATCTGTTTTACTTTAGTTTACAATTTGTATTTTGTCCCCAATTTGTTTTAATCGTTTGAGATTTTATGTGGAACTGTTGCCGACGAGGTGGAAGAGATATTGTGACACGAAACCTGTTGTTCGTTCTCGTTCAAGTGACTTTGAAAGCCAAACGGTCGTCCATATAACTGGCTTGGATTTAATGCTGAAACTGAGTGGAAAACTCGTCTATATTTTGTCTGACAGAAAAACAAGCAACTGGTAAGTAAAACATTCAAGTAAATATTTTTTCGTAGATATCTAGTGTCTGTTGTTTTAAGTTTGTAGCTGCAAATTTTCTCTCAGTGTTCTATATAATTTATAATAACATTCCCAATAGACTTTATTTGTAAAATTCAAGTTGTCAAACAATAAACTTTAACTTTGGAAGGATCTAATACTGAAGGAACTACGATTATACAAAAAACAGTACATCTATTAATTTCGTTAGGTCTAGTTTAGATTGTAAAATATTTGTATAAAAGTATTAAAAAGGGGGAAAACAAAAAGCAATAAATGAAGTAAAAGCAAAGAAAACTATAAAAACAGGATAAATAAAATTACGTTTTTTTGTAATAAATAATAATGATTTGATATACATATCGTGACTGTTCTTTGAAGAAATAGCCACTTATATAAATCGTTTGAAGAAAAATAAACAGTGTTCGTGGGTTCCATTGATACATGAACATGTTTTATAAGCATACCTGGTCAAGGCACACAAAAGGGAAAACACCATCGTTTTCATTCGAATACATGTGGCGGTAATTGTTAATGGCTTTTATTTAAAGGTTATTCCAATTACGTTCTTGTTTATTGGTGTCTTTTTTAACTGATAACAAATTTTCTCATTAAATTATTTCTTTTTATTCAAGTGGTGCGCCCATTTTTTAAAACATGTTTTTTAATTAAATATATATACAGCAAATGGACACATCATACGTATCTCGCATAAGTTTGCAGATTCTTGACACAGAAAATTACCAGTGTCACGGACAGATATTTAGTTGCGACTTAAAGAGATGTTTGTGGCATTCTCATTACCGTGGCAATAAGTACAAAACAGTGAACAAAAAATGCTCAAGTAGGGGAAATCTCCTAAAATGGAAACTATAAATTGCAACGCAAAAAGGACCTCAAGAAGAAGCGTAACCATTAATCGAAGAAAAACAAATATATTCAGAAAGAGGCGGATTATGCAATTTACGAATTCAGGAAAAGTCGGGGTAAAAAGTACCATGAGCCACTGACTAAAATTATTAGAATTTAAAAAATTGTATCATACAGAATACAGCCAAGACTTTCTCTCGAGAATCGATGGGTGAGCCATAGCAACTGGAGATAAGATCCATTCAAACAATTGTCTCCAATCAGTTATCTGACACATTCTGTGGCTCATTATGGGGACTTTCCAATGACATCCTCAACCGTTTTTGAAATACATAATAGATTTGTCATTTTTCACACTGACTGTGTTCTACAAATGACCATATAATTGATCCTAAATGTAATTATATCCTTAAATTAAACGAACAATGTTTTTATTTCCTGACATAAACAAAGTTATAAATTTAATTAGTAGTGAATTATACAAGAAATTATACAAAGAAACCTAATACATTTACATTAAATGGTTAATCGCAATCTGCAATCTTTCTGAAAACCTAAAACAATAATTCAAAATGAACAGATCACAGCGAACATGCTCATAAAATTGTACACTCACTAACCAGTGTCTGTATACCTATAAATTCATTATATGCTACCAGAAGTATATTAACTAGACTTTTGATGACCTGCATTATTAGCAGGGTAAAGTATTGTCCTATCGATGCGACATCTCGTGTTATGTATAGATTATGCTTACTGGAGAATAGGCCAAACTGAACATCTGATCACATTTAAAACTGAAAAGTTTGTGGTCTACTCGGGAAAAAAATGAAATAGACAAGGTGTGACAGAGCAAAGAAAAAGGTCTTGCTGTGTCGTGCCTTTTGTGTCCGTCGTTTTCGATGGTACACTAACGGAAATTTTGTAGTGACCTTCAACAAGCTTAGCATCTTCAATCCACCCGCTTGATTTTAAATTTTATATTTTGAAACGGTTAGGCCTGTACTTCAGATATAGACAAATAATGAATTGCTAAAGCGTGCAAGTACAGGCTTAATAGACAAAATCAAGTTCATGTGAACAGACAAGTCAAGGTTTAACTCTGTATGTTCATTTCCCAAAGTGTTTCCTCTAAAAGTTGGATTCACTGGAGTTCATGTTATGAAACAGCTGTTAGGATCCCAGCATTTTAGTATGTTACCGCCAGAGGCGTAAAGGATTTAATATTTTAGTTGGTTATTACAGCTACATTACGATACACTATTCATACACCTAGACTTCGTCTTAGACCGGATAAAATGTGTTATATGTTTACAGTTTGGTACACAGTAGGCTATAAACGACTGAAGTATGAGTTCCCGTTCCTTTATGGCGAACTTGAAGGGATTTTCGACCAAGGTGTGTTTTGACCCAAAACTAGCGCAATAGGTTGACGCACTTAACGGTGCGGGACATGACTTTACAAAATGTTGTGGACAGAATAAACGTTTTAACTTAGACAAACACAAACTGAAGTACTTTGAAGTACTAATTGTGTACTTGATGAACTATATATACCTAGCAATGTGGACAGACAGGCTGAGAAGTAAACTAAATAAGGATATAATGTAGACTATGATAGTCGCTAATAGGGAATAAGATAGTTGTCTGTCTTTTGAGGCAGTCAATCATGGAAGATAATACTCTGTTAATATAAGAGCAGCGGCGTCATTATATCCTCAGGTTCCCTTTTTAGATGAAAATAATAACGGACATTTTCCTCTTATTTTGATGTTATTTCGCTTAATTGTATTTGACTAGCATGAGAGTATTTCCCTAACAGCTATAATCGTCCCAGAAGTAAATTGTTAAAATGAAATAAATATATCAAAAGCCTAGGATTTGCCTGAACCTTACGAATCATATTGTATAACATCATTCTCTTTATACTTGCATTGACTATGAAGGTTCCTTTGTAATAATACCACCAGTCGCACAGAAAGGAGTATATGATAATAATGAAGGTTTTTATTTTTACCCAATAGTTTCTATTCTCACACAATATTACATCATAGATTTCTAAAAATGAATGACGCTGCAGGGCACAATTACAGCGTATATCGGTTAATTAAGACTGGCGGTTCATCTGATATGCTAGATAAACTCCAAAAGACAAATTAAAGCGCCGATCTAAATTCCGTATTATATATATTAAACAAAATCGTTTTTTGTTATTGCTCGGTGATGTAGAATTTGGCATGCTTCATTTAAATGGCGATTTACCGAATGACTTGGCAATTTGAGTGAAGATTCCAAAGTCTTATTTTTCTGTGGAACTAATTCACGAAGTGCGGCTGTTTACAATTTCTCAAACTGCATTGTTGAGGCCAAATTCATACAGTCTGTTTAGGGATCAACCGACATAGTGTAATATTTAACTGTGTCTCTCAAACTTTTTTAAAAAAGTGTGCTTCAGGCCATATCCATTCAGTGACCTTCAGGCATACTTCAAGCAGTATGTCTGGCAGGAAATTCACTCTGTACCACTAAGAACAAATTTATAGTGTATCTCATTCCAAATTAACATGGTGTGATGCGCGACTTCATCGAACAATGTAAACCAGTCCAAATTAGCACAGTGCCGCTTAGGTCTAACTCCACATCTCATTAAGGCCAAATTATGTTAATGTCGCTGGCATCAACTTCACCGTCGCTCTGGCCAAACTACATGTATGTCGATGTCGCTCAGGTCAAAATCACGTAGTGTTGTTGCTTTCTCTTAATTTAAACAGTATGGTTGCGGTCAAATTAGACATTGTCACTCTATTGTAAACTATACCAGATTCTATTTCCTGCATCGAGTCATCGACATTAACATACACCTGGGCCATCTTGCAATGGCCTTGCATGGTGAACGACACTTGTCTTAGTCTCGTCTAGAATAGAAACTCTCGCGATAATAAGATTGATTGTCACTCCTGCTTTTTTGGTAGTGTGGAGAGGACCCAACATATAGTGTCAGGTTTAAGTTCCGTCGCAAGCAAAATCAACAGCCTCATTCGGTCCAAATTCAGAGTGTCACGTTTTCGATATTCAAAAAATCAACCAGATTAAATTCGCACTGTGTGCTCAAGGCTTATATTCGGAATGCCTCTAACAAAATACAACTTAACGTTTCATTAGGTTCAGTTGGAACATCCTGTCTGGAGATAATTTTATATTGTGTCGTTAAGGTCCAATTCTTACAGTGTCGCTCTAGCGACATTTAGGTAGTGTCAT
>JAVFBW010187887.1:0-10411 GCA_034783835.1 Mopalia ciliata
CTACTGCAGTTCTTGCAGATTTTGCGGCTCTGGATATCTACTGTATGCGACCGAGTGTTGTCATGCTGAAAAACTTCTCTACGGAGGATCAGTATAGGCCAGCATGGGTTGTGTCAAAACCTCATCTCTGTATCGAGCCGCGTTAAGGTTGCCAGGGATGTGGAACAGTTAAGTTTTTCGGGCGCAGGATATGGAACCCAGCATCATCACACTTCCTCCGCCGAAATTGTCGACTTCAAGGACTACATTCTGTTGTCTGTAGACACGTGTACGACCATCTCCTCTCAGCAGCTTAAATATGGGTTCATCGCTAAACCAGACTCGCCTTCAGTTTTCGCATGTCCCAGTCCCTTAATCTGTTGCACCATTGGACCCTTGCACGTCGATATACTACGCCAAACTAAGGACGTCTGACGAGTAAGCCGTTTTGACGGAGAGGGTTTCTGACTGTCTGTGCCGATATTCTCCGGAGACCTGGGACATTTGATGCGCTTTCTGCTGCTGTTATGGTTCGGTTTCTCGGATAAGGTAACCGGATGTAGCGACCCTGGGCTGATGGTGTGACCCTAATTCGACCAGAACGTTGACGGCCAGCTGTTGAACTGGACTGCTGGTACCCTTGGGAGAACCTGGAAATCATGCTTCGCTCGACATGGTAAAGTCTAGCCAAGATATGATTCACCGTCAAGGAGACGACCAATGACGATGTTCGTGGTAGCTGCGTTTAGTCTTGGTATATTGTAGCAGGTTGGAGAAACATTTTAACAACTGAATTCAATTGTCTTTTATACCCATTAAACTCGCTTTATGATTAGGCATGATTCGCACATGCAACTTCCCTAAGTTTTTCCCTACGTCTTCTTCGTACAGCGTTACACACAGACTGACCCAAAAGTCACGTGTGATCAACAGCCACTACCAGGTGCTTAAATTAAATTATCGGACATTTACATGATAACATGATCATGTTGTTATGTCTCAATCACGCAAATGTTTGGAAGAATTCATGTTTTAAATTTTGTGTGTGATGTTGCGTTTCTCTTTTGTGAGAGTATATCTTTGTAGGTTGATTTATTCCAAACCAATGCCGAATATCTTGTAGCTGCATTTTGAACAATGCTTTATACTCCATAGTAATGATCATTACATTCTCTCGAGATTTCTGTAGGTTACCTACTAGTATAACAACAACTCGAGATTAAGATTTTTAAGAAACTTGTCTCTGGGAGTTTAACCAGAACATAAGATGATTCATCGAGTTTAAGTACTGTGCCAGTGTGATTGCTTTTTAGAAATATATATATATTGAATGAGTGATCCGTAGTGAAATGAATATACATACAGATTACACGTGTGTCTTACCTTCAAGGGTTGGATGATTAGGATAGATTCAACAAAAGACAAGAGGAAGGCAGTCAACCATTTACCGGCTTTCTCCGATCCCCATTCTAAACTATAGAGGATAGTGAAAAATCCAGAAACGAAAACGGCGAGGAAGACGATGATCCAGCCGATGTAAATCCACCAATAAGGAAGATAACATCCTTTCTTCCTATTGCTATCTTCATTAGCTTTTTCCTTCCCAAATGAATGTTGGTCGTCTTCACGATTAATTATTGGTACTTTTTCCATGGACGAGGACAAACTGGACAGTGAGTTGAGTGTGAAGACGCTCACTCCTAATTTTGCCATATTGTCCTGTTTTTTGGCCGACACCTTGACGGTTTTAGGTTTTGATTTCCTGAAAATGGTCACAATAAGAATATTCACGGGCAGTATAACCAGATTCGCCAAGAAACTTGTTATTAATTCCTCTATTGTGAATATCAACGGTCCAAGTTTAATGCTTTGAGAAGAATTGACCAGTTCACCCTGGCGATACCACATAGCATTGGCTATCATTGTTGTGAATAACAAAGTAACGCAACATGATAACCTTTGAACTCTAGTAAATGAACTTTGAGTAGGTCTGGAGAAAACAGACACCCAGATATGGTCATCAGGGAGATCGTGACGTGTCGTTGAGTAGAAAAGGTGGCGAAATGCAGTTAATTCCTCTCTAGAAGCAACAGGTATGAGCCTCTCGATTATACCTTCTTCTCGATCCACAGCCAACCAGTGGTTACATAGAAGATGGTAGCTAATGGAAAAGAACAGAGCATTGCATCACAAAACCAAACTTGACAAGTGAAACTTTAAATACAACTAGAATTTAAAACACAAAATGATTTTTATTACTTTTAGCTTAAAGCGATACTCCGGGCTCCAATAAAATGCATATAGGTAAAACGAGCATCATTTCTTCTGTTCAATTATGCTCTCTAATTTTCTAATCGAGCTATATCAATTTTATAATTGGATCTTAAACAATGTGTAATGCACAAACTACAGTCAAATTTATCCGCGAGGCCATGTCTAGGTACTTTTATCATTAAAGGGAAGGTGATCAAAAAAGGTGCCGACGCCACGAGACCTGTAGAGTCGACTGTTTAAACCTCTGACAGTTGACACCAATGACCTATATACGTCATTGGTTCACACATGTTAATAACCCATGACGCAGAAGAGTGTTAGTCGCGTGACGTCATGGACAAGGCAGCCACCCCAAAATGTCAGCCACCAGTGGTCATAGGAAGGTATATACCTCTAACACTGGGGTTATTTTGTCAAATGAAGAAACGATAAGTCAATGCCATATTTGAGTATATTTAAGGGTAACCTTTCAAGGAATATAGAGGTTATTTCAGCCCGGAGTGTCCCTTTAGGATTAACGTACAACTAAACGTAAAGTGTCACAATATAGAATAGGTAGCAAACTACCCAGTATGCTGACCTCTGTCCAGTCTGAAGATCCTTAACTACTACCATTTTAAGGAACCAGTCAGCCGCATCCGCTTTTCCAGAGTTATCATGCCAGATTCGGAGATAAGAAATGTCTCCCAAACTCTCGTTGACGTCCATGATATAACTGGTTACACTGCCGCGGCTTAATTCCTAATTAAATCAGACAAAATTCAATATCCTACTGATGTTTCAACTGAAAATGGTAAAACTAAATGATCTAAATCAGATGAAAGAGTCTACAAATAAATTTAAATGCCTTAAAATAAAGTTAATATGTATGTTTTGTTTATAAAATGTTAAAATGATGTGAATATATAAATGAATGTGAAAATGATGATGTTCCTTCCCGGTTTTCATAACAACAGAAATATATACCCCAAGACCTATTCAAGAAAATAGGTTTAACAGCAATTGAAGAGTAAGCAGTGGTTATTGGACAGAATTGCCTGAAACTGTTTCATCAGATTACATACTTACGCTTCATAGTTATATCATGCAAACCGAGAAAATGGACATTTTATAACACAAAATTGGATGGCTTTTCTCTGAAGAATAGTAAATCAAGTATATACTTATCGAGAAATTAATAGGTTGAGTCGTTTGGCCTACTAATCATGTGTTTGTGACGTCGAAGTATAGATCTGACTGCTTATTAGATAGCGGTATCAGCTTACTCTGTGTTCACGACCTTCCAGTGAGCGTATTTCAGTGTCACAAGAATCCCCTGCTAGGACGAAGTAGACTTTGGATTTGGTACCGGCGCCGTTTCTCAAACCAGTGTAGACTGTTAGAAGATAACTGTAGGTCTCCCATGCGACGTTATCTTTCAGGGGTACGGCTGCCCACTGTATTCATATGGAAGGAAATGAAGCATTACGAAATACATAATGTTTAGTTGTAATTTGAAGCATTAAGAAGACCAGAACACTTCGCTTTGTAGCCTACAACTAATTTTGTGATTGGTGAGCGACGTATGCACGCCCCAATCTGATTATTTAACTGAGAAATTATAATACGTGATTTTATAATTGGCTACGACCCTCTATAATTCATTGTACTTTACCTATATGAATTTCTTGTGGAAATAAAAAAGTAGCATTATAAAAAACATACTTGTACCGACGGAACTGGTAAAACCTCGAAACAGTACAGAATGGACAAAACTTCAAACAGAATTGCTAGTAATTATATTTATATTTTTTACGATATTGTGTGATACTTTATGTTGAATTGAACAGAGATTATGTTGCCCACATGGTTGAAATAAGTTTCTAAGTAGTACAACAAAATTCGCAATAAAAGTTTGTATTTCTTTAATGCCGGATAGCAATTGGAACATTTATACCTTAGCCACATCTTTCTTGTCCTTTCTGCGCATCACGAAAAGTAAGATGAAATATAAGAGCAATATTGATATTACGACAGCAAACACAGCTGCGTTGTTGCCCAGATCTTGGAACTTCGTAAACACGGTGCTGAAATCTATGGAGTTAGGTGGAATAAAATAGTTGCCTCCAAATGTGGTAAGATGGGTACAGCGACATTCTAACACATTGGTCCAACTCCTCGGCCCCACCTGAAAAGAAATCACGATCATTTGATGACATCCTGTCAGCGCCATGGCGGGGTATGAATTATCTAGGCTAGCTAAGGACACACTGTTTGAACTTAGCAATGGAGAAAGCTTAATTTCCCATTAGAGCAGTTCACACGTTATTGTTGTGTTAGTGTGGGTATTAAGTGTTACTGAGGTGAAATATCTTTAATTCAGCATGACATTGAAAACCAAACAATCAGATGTGTTTGAATGGGAACCGGAGTCAAGGCTTAGACCATCTGACCGAGGCAAGGCAGAAAAGAAGATCGTCGCATCAAGGGATTTTTAATGTCTATCTTTCCCTCACAGACACACAAACCTGGGTTAACTGTAGTGTAAAAAAGCTGCCTTGGTCTGTTTCTCACACCATGGCAACTAATTTAAATGTAGATATATACACATGCGACTAGTCTTATTAACTCCTGGTTGCATCACATACATGATAATTGACAGTGACGCCAAACTTGCTTGTTGTGATTTGGAAACGGCTTTTTGATCAGTTTTGTGCTAATGCAATAGTCCAATGAAATGTTTGTCACGTATTTAGGTCAGATGTGAAAAGGGCGAAAAGGTGTAACTCTGGTCTTATTTGTGTTTGGTCAATTTGACCCTAGCCATGGGACGACAGGACATTTACGAACATAGGCACATAAAACATAAGTACAAAATGATGGCATGGTATATTCACTACAATTAAATAACAGAATATTTGAATACCGATTAACCAGCTGTCAATTTAATTTGTATTATCGTTTCATAACTAAAGCAAGTTACCTCACATCCTTGCAAAGACCACTCTGAAAGCTGTTCGTCCCAGTAGGCACATCCGCCTGATAGCAAACTTATCTCAAATTTGTCAAATCCTTAAACATACAATAACAATAAAGGACATATCATTCTCTTCAAATCAATTACTTTCAAACGATAACATGATAACACAAAATGAGGAGCTCAACAGAAATATCCGATTTTCACAGTCCCATTTTTCAGAAAGGTAATTGAGAATAGGCACCCTTTTTAAAAATGTATATTTCTCTTTTTTTATCTAAACAGAACCAATAGTAATTTTTTAAATTTACAAACCGTCTACCTGTATTTTGTTTGGAAAGGAATGACTTGGACGAGAAATAAGAATAAATTTCAGGACACCATCAGAAACTTGAACAAAGTAAAGAAGGTCTTATATCTGAATTATTACCATTTTTGTCAAGTGGTATTCCTAGATACCATGTGCTATTCTCATAAGAAGTAATGATCTCTGATGATTGCCTCATAACCTTTGTTCGCCATTCGTTGAGAGGATAGTTTGGTAACTCTTCGTCCACGGCTGATGGTATAATTGTTACCGGTAACTCCAACGACAAATTGTGGCTGGAGTTGGTGGGCAAGAACCCCTCACCCAGATACAGATCAAACAATGCTAAATTGTCGGGAGTGCTCAGGTGTAGAGACACGGTAGTTCCAGTCTCATTTAGAATAATCTTATGATAGAAATATCCGTCTTCTCCTATCTTCTCGATATCAATGTAGTGGGTCTCAAGATGAACATTTAACTTGGAAGTATCCAGGAAGACACAAATGGGACTTTGAAGATTTTCCACGATGATAGTCTCTGCCTTGTTGTACAGTGTAGCCGACGTCATATTGGTCTTCACAAATTCCTGTGACGCATGCGTTGTGTAAATGTTTAACCCTTCAAACAGCTATAAAGAAAACCAAAATTTGATTATCAACAACTGAGCCTATCACACAAAAATCGTCTGAAGTTCCGACTAATTGGAACTTAACATTAACGATATTTTGTTTATTTTGGAATTACTCTCTTTCAGGTAGAATTGCTACTATTTCTGAGCATTTGGCAGCAGTGGGCTGCACGAGAGCTGTATCAAGGATTCCTCGGGTCAAGCGGTGAATGACGGACATGTCACACCGACCGACTGCACCAATTAACCTTCTAGAAGGGTATAACGTTTGCGAATTTAGAGGAAAAAGGGGGATGGAGGGATTGAGAAAAAAAATTAAGACAGAAAGAAGCCAAAATCAGTCTACATTGCGGCTCTGCCTTTCCTCATTCTCAGAGCTTCCGGTCCTAAAAGGTCCCGGTTCTCTTAGCGGCCCCTGGGCCCTTGTTCTTTTGCAAGGTTTTGATTTGTAAATTTCTAAATAGCTACTTCAAAAATGTAACTTTAGCTTTTAGACTTATAGCAAATATAACTTTGCCAAAATATAGGCTATAACTGCGTTTTTAAAACTTTATTATCAATAATAGAGTGGTACTGAAAAGTTATATCAACAATGTTACTGCACACCCTTGCCCTACCACAGTTACTGTTACTTTTAGACTACAAAAAGCTTGTTAAACTTGTGACCCTTGTCTTTTTTTTCTTTTTACTAGTTTGAAACTGCATGAATAAGATTGATCAAAATCGATCAATCAAAATGACATAATACATTTTAGTGCCACACTCAGCCGAGATTACCGCTACGGGCTTTCTCATTCTCGGAGATTCCGGGGTCTATGTAGACCATGGACCCTCCCCCGTTTCCCCTTTCTCTCTGTTTCCACCCTCTTACAAACGCCATTGCGTATTTAAGTGAAACTTTTAATAATTTGACTGGTTTTGTACATTTAATAAAATAAGTGCGAAACATATGTAATATAGATTTCTATTAGATGCATTTTATGAACGCGCATTTTTGTCAGTATTAAGTGAGATATCCCAAGTACAAACCATCGGAGAACTATAACCTTGATATTTGACTAGGTCTTGTGACATAATGTAGTAAGAGTGCGTATCCCAAGAATAAAGATTCGATTGGCCAATATCGGTAGCTCTCTAGCGCGCCCTTTTCTTTACTGTTAAAGTTTACGAGAACCATAATCAACCAAACAAACAAATCCCTTACAAGAATAACGTCGAAGCAAACGCAATCAGCATAAATAGCTACACGATGTAAGACCAGTCATTTTGAATCTCTTTCATTTCCGAGAGGTTTCCCCTTAAGTATATCATAATAGTTTTGAATGCATTTATTACAACATTTAAATAGCATTTGAGTAAGCTATGTGATATATATAGTCGACATGGCTTCTTTATCCTCCAATTAATGTTTTAAATGCTAGACTGTGAGGAGAATGATGCAGAATAAAAGAGTTTCTGAATTAACTCACCTCCACATCAACATCTTGCATTGTAGCCGGATCCAGATAGCTAGTGATATCTGGTAGATAAAGGACCACTCTACCGTTAAGGCTAAGTGCACTGTTACTTAGCGCCCACATCTTTATCCTTTCTACCTGATAAGAC
Organism: Mopalia ciliata; assembly: GCA_034783835.1. Classification (NCBI taxonomy): domain Eukaryota; kingdom Metazoa; phylum Mollusca; class Polyplacophora; order Chitonida; family Mopaliidae; genus Mopalia; species Mopalia ciliata. Next base: position 7,750 of record JAVFBW010187887.1, read on the forward strand.
ACACCATATTCTCCACCAGCCGGAGGCCTCACTGCCATAAACTGTGCCGTTTCTCCAGCGATTGTACCAGACATAATCAGACTGACCAGATTCCCGCGATTTTCTAAAAGCTTGTTGACAGCTTCTGCCTGAAAGAGTTCAAGGGGAATTCACAAATGCATCATTTTGTTTTGTTCTTAATTCCCTAAATTTTATCAATATAATCCTTGGTAACTTTGCTACCAATGCACGAGTTAATCGGTAATTTATTTAAGTTATGTACCCTTTAAGATTTTGTGTAAATTAGGTACTGGGAATTGGGAGCAAAACTTGTGTTGCAGCCAATACAATTACGTGGGAGATGTTATATGCTATTTTAAGAGATCTCTTGTTTGACAAGAAAGACACATTGCAACTCTTACTTAATACTAAAGATATCCTGTAGCTTACCAGAAGTCTTTGTGACTCGCATTCTTGTTGTAATGCTGATCGTTGTTTATTAGTTTCTGAAGCCACCTCCCAAGCTGGTACATTATCAACCACGATGTCTACGGTTGCACAATTAGGGTCATGACGAGATGACAATACCTGCGTCAATGACTGAACCATGAGCCCTGAAAACAACACAGTTATGATGTGAACTGCTTAATCGTGATTGTTGTATAACCGCTTCATAAGGACACATTCATGAGGTCATTATTATGTAGGTAATACCGAGAAATATGTCAATAATATAACACAAAACTTGAAAATAAAACTCATCTTTATATATGTTACCAAGTCTATTCGAACGTGAAATTGTAATTAACTCTGCCTCTTAATAGAAATATTAAATCAGGAATATCTGTATGTACATCATCATATTTTCAGGCAAATTACACTACATAATCTCACCTCTGCCTATTTGCGACGTAAGAGTAGGACTGCTAGTTGTGAATAGTTCTCTAGCCTTTACAATCAGAGTTTGAATGATTTCAGATACAACCAGCTGTGTAGCCTTTAAAAAGATACAAATAATAATTTGTTATTAATAAGTTCAGAGTATATAACATTATAATATGGTCAACACAGTTGCAGGTTGAGAGATTTAACAGAGGAGAATTTACATCTTACAAGACACTATTCTTCGAATTATGATATGAACAGGTTAAATGATGAGGAAAAAAAAAATTGTGGAAATTCAACATGTCTTGATCGTACAATCTATTGACAAAAAACTAGGTGACCGAAAAAAGAATAGTCTTGCAAACCTATGTCGATAAAGAAATCTGAGATGTAAAGGTTGCTGCTTTATGGCATACGTTACTTACCGAAGAGATTAACCCTGGGTACTGGAGACCGTTCTGAATAGCTGTAACAGCGTCCACAGCCATTTCCACCTGACCGGGGGCGCTACTGGTCTCAATGGTCTCACTCAGGACAGTGGTTATTGAAGATATTACCTTTAATTGATAGAAAAGGCCCAGATGTATTGCATGGGGATACAAAACCTTATCAGTACCATATTAACAAATATACAACGACTTATGGCACTCATTTGCTTCGGTAGTAAATGAGTCCCAAAAAAGGTAAAAATTCTGACATTGTTGATTTTAACATGAATTATGATGGTCAGCTTACGAGGATGGAAACAGTAGTTACCTTTATGAAGTCATCATTTGATGCCGTCTGGGAAGCTCCTGTGGCACCATCTGATGCACCGCTTGATCCACTTTGTCCACCTGATCCGCTGGTACCTGTTGATCCTCCAGAGCTTCCTGTGTCTGTCGAACTTCCTGTACTAGTTGTATCACCAGTAGAGGGTTGAAATCCATCTGAAGTGAGCTGAAATACAAATCTTGATCATTAGAATATGCAATAACCGTTTAGTAGAATATAGCGCTAGGTATATAGTGTCAGTCGTGTAAAATTCGGTAAAGAAAGTTACATTGCTTAATAGGCAGCTTTATTCGTTGCCAGTAAGATTGTTGCTTCTTTCTTTTAATATTATTTTTAAAGAGTGTAACTAATCGTCTGTTGTGATTTAGTTGATTTTGGAGTATGGGCTATTTAAGAGTAAATAGAATAAATACCTTGTCATTGAGTATATCCAGCAGACCGTTGCTAACTAGCAGGGTACAAGATAGGTCTTGTTGAGGCACACAGCCATTCACTAAATATGTGTTTACCAAATCTTTTAAAGGGTCGGGATTTTCATATATCTAAAATAGGAAATGGTAGCAAATAATTTGGGAAATAGTTCATGTCAGCGGAAACAAACATCTCATACAGATACTTAAGGATACGTAAGTTTTTACGTTTTGCCGTTTTACTTCTAAACTACTGTGAATTTTGCAACACATCTATATATATTATGAATCGTCTTTTTCTGCAGAACAATTAAAAGTAAATTATTTTTTTCTAACACTTAGAGAAAAAAATATTTTGCATAAAAAGTACATTTTTGCTACCTCTTTTTCAAATTGCTACTTCTTTACACTATTTAAGTCAACTGTTCAATCTTACATCAACGTATAATGCATTATTTGAACCCAAAAACGGTACTTCAGTTTTTTCCTATTTGTCTTAGTTTTTTTGCAATATTGGGTTAAAGGTCAAAAATCCAAACAATGAGTAAAAATAGTGAAATTTCAACTTCTTATAACTTTATCTAAGAAACGAAAAAAGATATTAAAAATCTGAA
>JAVFBW010187898.1:0-10411 GCA_034783835.1 Mopalia ciliata
AGGTAGAATTGTCTTATATATATTGATTATACCAAGTGATGAGTATATAGGTAGAATTGTCTTATATATATTGATTACACTTCTCCATAGGCACGCATATCAATACAAAAAAAGAAAGAATGGAAAAACTCCATGGCAAACACAAAACACAGGAAACAATTTTTTGATGACGAAATGAAATAGAAACATCCCTAAATAAATCTGGATGAAAAAGTCTTTGCATATCAAAATTGAGCTCACAATATCACATGTTACGTTCATCCAGAACTAAGAGGAGCAATATGTCTATGCTTGAAACATACAGCCCACCACCAGAGGGCCACCACCAGAGGGCCAGGAAAAGGAACAACAGAACTCGAGAATAGTATAAAACAAACATCTTACCAAGAGAAACTGCTTCCGGTACTGCCAGAGAGTCCATATTTTTCGGAGTGAGGAATGGTGCAAGAATTGATGAGCGCTGGTTTTTTTCCGTACGCAAGGGAGGTAATAGCAATCCCGCTGGAGTTGTCGTCTTCAAGTTTCCTTCACTTGAGTTTCTTGGACGTTTACGAATTTTTCTGAGCTCTTCCTCTCCGACAGAAAAAGCAGGGTTATCTAATCCCTGATGTAGAACCTGGACGGTATCCGCGGTAACAAGTTTTTCAGATGACACCAAAACACCGTTCTGATCAAAGATTGGATAGCCATCATCAATACTATTGCTAAGGACGGTTGCCTTACGACGAAAGTCTGTTTTGTCATTGTTGCTTTCACCTGGGGCATTTGGGTGACTGATGTCATTTGTGGTGATAACTGATTGGCTGGCAGAGATGGGACGTTTTCTCACCGGGCTGGTCGGAGTTGGGCTCCTAGGAGACCTCGCTTGATGCACTTCTAGGTTGTTAATATGTGGTTCTTCTTTCTTCAGACTTCTCACATTGTTAAACTCAAAGAACTCTGGGTGTGTGACTGCCATGGTTGAACTTGGACGGCTTACTCTTATCGTAGGTGTGGTGGGTTCATCAACCACATCCTTCCCAGGAGGCACTGTTTTTAGTGGGGACGGACGAGGCATTGTGAAAATCACTGAAACAAAAAAACGACAAAAAATGTCTGTTAATTAGCGTATAAATCGATTGCTGTATACGGGGGAAAGGGTACTTGGAATTACTCTAACAATACAACCACCATGAAATCGGACTTGTTTGTTGGAAAATTGATATTCCTCCAGTGACATTCCTCCAGTGAAGACTGCTTGTTCAGTACAACCATGAATGAGGTATTCTTGGCAACAATTTATTTCCCTGGTGTTTTGGATTCTGCATAAGATTATTTCACTGATATGAAGGTGGTGCCACAATTATTGGTGGAGGGAAAAGGGCAAGGCCTGGAGGACACTACACCAGCACTCGAAACTTCTGTGCAAGACTCAAAAGCAGAACCGGCTCTAGTTGCACCCTACCTCCACTTATATAACGACGCATTGTCCATTTCACACTGTACCTAGCCTTATTAAAGTGGGAAACCGAGAGGAAACCTCGTAAAAATCACCCCCGCGATTGCAGGAGCCACAACATGTACGTGTAACTCACTCATATACTACACTGTGGAGAAACTACCAGTAAGAAAACTTAATAACATAAATAAAGACAAATGTCAAAGCCTGTGCTAAAGGTCATTTCACTTATATAATGACTTGCATTTGTCCAATTATCACTCTGCATTAATTAAAATATGTGAAACTCATGATTGCTGGAATATCAGAGAAATAGAAGGATTTATTTCACACATAAAAGTGATATTTCACTGCTGTTAAATGACACTTTTTGTTATTAAATTTGAGTTGTTCTGCATCAAAGCCCTTTGTTTCTATCATTATGACATTTCATACCAACACACATCATTTCACCACGCAACACAAAGGCTACGTAATTTTTTGGTCATGTTTCGAATAACGTACTTCTATTTCACGTCACCTTTACAATAGCATCATTCTGTTAAGACCTTGCATGGGTTTTAAATTATCATCGAAAAGTTAACAAAACAGCTCTGATTCAGGAATTTATTGATATAAATAAAAAAAAAATTTTATAAAAATATTACACAGTGTAGCTTGAATACCATAATATTGCTCACGTAAATAGTTGAAAGGATCACCCACTTGACGTTTCGCACATTGTGAGTTATCTCTTTCACCCCTTACTAAAGAAATATTTATCATGTATGGTGTTCAAAATTCAATGTGTTATATCATCTTTACTTTCTTTTAACCTCGTTAAGAGTAGGTGAACTATGCTATAAAAAGTACTGATTTTCTTACCTTAATAAAAATCAGAAAATATATTCTGTTTGTCAAAAATACAGGTTGAGCAAATCTGAAGAAGAAAATAATGTTTGAATTAAATACACTAGGGACATTATTGGAAAGTCAATTAGACATACAATGTAACAATACTGTTTCACACAGATACTTCAACACATATACTTGTGCCAATCTGCAATTAAAATAATAATGTTATTCATTAATTACACCTAACTCTGTTTTGTTTTGTGTTGAACAATGTTTGAAATTGAATACATTTAAGCAAAGTTGTGTGAAAATCTACAAAGAGGAGAAAAATGCATTAAACTAAATTCATTGTTAAAAATACTTTTTGTAGATCATTGAAAAACAAAATTTGTAATCCAAACGAAACTGGACACAACTATCCTAAATTACCTCAAATTCATTCATAAAATAACTTTTTTTAAAGCCATTCTGAGGCAGAAGATGAATTTATCAGTTAGAAAGCATCAACATTTGTCAGAAAACATAAATTTGCTCAATTACATGCTGTAATATTGTCACTACAAACAAAAACATTAGGATCTGTCATGGACGAAATTTCAGGTGGTTTATGGTAGTCAATGTTGACCTGCGCAACATTTGCATCATTGCATGTCAAATTATTATTAAAATCCTGCTATTTCTAGCAACTTGCAGGATCCAAGTTGCAATATATCTTTTAAGGCTGAAACAACATACACAATACCTTGACCTATTTAGTCTTCTGGATAATTTATGCAGCCTTTCAATCAAGAGTTAAATAATACTCCTACATGGTCTATATAAAATGACTGCTTAGAAAACATTGAGTATAATAAATAAAGACAAGAGCTTTTTAAAATATTGAGCATATTGGATTATCACAATTCTAAATCTTATGGTTTAAATATATCACAAGAGGGCACAGTGACCTGGTACATGGGCAGTGAACAAGAGAACACATTGGTAACCTGGTACATGGGCCACTGAATAAGAGGACACACTGGTAGCCTGGTACATGGGCCGCTGAACAAGAGGACACACTGGTGACCCGGTACATGGGTGGCTGAGCAAGAGGACACAGTGGTGACCTGGTACATGGGCCGCTGAACAAGAGGATGGAGTGATGACCTGGTACATGGGAAGCTGAACAAGAGGACACAGTGGTAACCTGGTACATGGGCAGCTGAACAAGAGGATGGAGTGATGACCTGGTACATGGGCAGCTATACAAGAGGACACAGTGGTAACCTGGTACATGGGCAGCTGAACAAGAGGACACAGTGGTGACCTGGTACATGGGCCCCTGGATAAGAGAACACACTGGTGACCTGGTAAATTGGCCACTGAACAAGAGGACGCAGTGGCAGCCAGGTACATGGGCAGCTGAACAAGAGGACACACTGGTAACCTGGTGCATGGGCAGCTGAACAAGAGGACACAGTGGTGACCTGGTACATGGGCCGCTTAACAAGAGGACACACTGGTGACCTGGTAAATTGGCCACTGAACAAGAGGATGCAGTGGCAACCAAGTACATGGGCAGCTGGACAAGAGAACACAGTGGGGACCTGGTACATGGGCGGCTGAACAAGAGAACACAGTGGTGACCTGGCACACATTGGCCACTGAACAAGAGCAACACACTGGTAACCTGGTGCATGGGCCGCTGAACAAGAGAACACATTGGTAATCTGGTACATGGGCTGCTAAACAAGAGGGCACAGTGGTGACCCAGTACATAAACCGGTGGACAACACAGTGGCAGCTTGGTATATGGGCAGCTGGACAAGAAGGCACAGTGGTGACCTGGTATATGGGCTGCTGAACAAGAGGACACAGTGGTGACCTGGTACATGGGCCGCTGAACAAGAGAACACAGTGGTGGCCTGGCACATTGGCCACTGACTGAACAATAGTACACATTGGTGACCTGGTCCATTTGCCACTGAACAAGAGGACAAAGTGGTGACCTGATACATGGGCCGATGAACAAGAGGACACAGTGGTGACCCTGTACATTTGCCACTGAACAAGAAGACACAGTGGTGTAGTGGTGACACAGTATGTGGGCTGCTGAGCAACAGGATGCACTGAGGCTATGGTTGGCCACTAAGCACATGGATTTAGGGGGTCACTGAACAAGCGGGTGAGTTTGTGACACAGATCTGACCATATAAACCTTTTTTATATTTTGGTAACCTAATTACTGCTAATAACAAGGATGTGTGTGTGTTGGAGTGGGCTGGAGTTTAGGTAAATAAATAACAAAATAAATACAAATTTGCATGGATCAGACTACAGAGGTAATTCTTTTTTAAACATGATTGCCAGAGTGTAAATCGCGTTGTGTTTATACTCTATCACATGCCAGAGTTACACTGAGGGACTCGAACCTGCGACAGACCACAGAAGTAGAATCAACACTGATCGAGTCTAGGCAGAAAGGCCTCCTACAATCTTCACTCAGAAGACCACTTACTACAAATGAGTAGGGGCCTATCTTAATCAAGCCCGTCTCATAAAACAAATTCTATATATGGATCAGAAATTTAAACCAAGCGATAGTTAATACCCTATTATTGACAGAAAATGGTGCAATCTTCAAACACACAAGACCAATACATAAACTCTAAATAAAAACAATTTTCACAGGTCGCCTTTTCCAGTCTGAACACAATTACTAGCTATATATAAATTGATTTTGTCATATATATACACATATCTACAAACATAAATACTGTCTATGCACACAGAATACAAAGAAAATGGCTTACATTTTTGTGGAGGGAAGATGACTTAGCATCTATTGAAATCCATTACTGTGTATCCCTGGACAAAGCCACTGACAACAACAACAACGCGGTGTAGATTCTGACTAGACAGGTGATGGCAAACTCCTATAGCACCTTTCTCATAAAAATGGAAGATCCTTTGTTTTCAACGGTCAAATTGAGTTCCATATTTCCCTAAAATGATGAAAACAAAGTTCTTTGTTCAGTATGTGATATGAGTTGTATGTATCCAACATGGACATCTATGCTGGTTTCCTTCAAAGGAACTGATCAATACAATGTTGCCTGTTGCCATGGTTACAGGCTGTGTATATGTACAATGTATTGGCCAGTCACCTGATGCATGTAGAGAGGATGTATATATCAATTAGCCAGATGGGAAATCCACATCTCATTAAGGACAGGTGATAACAGTGATATTGATTATTTGGGTATGAACATTGGAATGACCTTCAAACAAAGATTTTTGTTCTGTGAATAAGATCACTCGAGGGATGAAGTTTTCCAAACTAATGTTGTCAATCAAACCATCATAACATTATATAAAGTGAGATCTCAAAGGACAATAATTCATTTGAGCAAAACTCAGTAAACGGTATTTGTATTTACAACTATGTATTGTTATGTAAGAGTATACATGTAGATTTATAGATTTTCAAATTAAATACATGTTGTGATAACAGTTGTCTCATTGATTGATTGATTGATTGATTGATGTTTTCCACGGTTGGTCAATGATTTTAATTATATAATAAATGTCACATGTTTTGCTTATTGTGTTGTTGGAAAGTTAATATTTCTCCAGTGGTATCCACCCAAAACAAACTGCCATTGGCATTGCATCCACTCCTAGACAGTTTTATTACTTTTGGAATTATAATATATTGCCTTGTTAAAGCCAAGGAATGGTTGAATGATTGACTGATTGATTGATTGACTGATTGACTGATTGATTGATTGGCTGATTGGTTGATTGATTAATAGATTGATTGGTGTTTAACACAATGCTTTTGAAAGGGTATTTCACTTATATGTCATAATAATGGCGAAACATTCCAGCAATGAATATTGAATTGAATTTGTTTATTCACCATGATACAATCATATACAATAATAAGAAATTAATATATTCTGCACATATAATACATCATATACAATAATAAGAAATTAATATATTCTGCCCATATAAATCAAATTGTTTCATAGTTATTTTGGAGACGTGCACATGGCGGAAATAAAACCCTGTTGGCTTTGTTATATCCCTTCAAGCAGTAAAATAGAATTAATATTTACATGATAACATATTTACAAATGAAATATCGGTAATGAATTGAAAAAACCCCCAATAAATTAATACGTGGTAAATTGTCATTATAAGCACATCCTGTATACATGAATTCATTTTAAACGGGTAAATCATGTTATAGTTGCAAAATATAAAACCAGAGACGTGTTTAAACAGTGATATAAGATTTATGTTTTTAATATTTAATGGAAGCGAGTTCCAGAATAATGAGCCTTTTACAGTAACAGTATGTGACATAAGTTGGGAGTGATGAAACGGTACATAGAGGTTATAAGCCATATGGCGAGTATGGTACTGATGGACTTGAGAGACGAACAGAAAATGATTATTGAAAATCAATGGAGATAAATTTGTATGAAACAAAGTTTTATGAATGAATTGTGTTGTTAGAAAGTTATTAATGTTTTCAAGTTTGAGAATATTTAAAGAAGGGAATAGTGGTTGAGTGGCGATAGACTGGGTACTTGACAGATGATTCGGATAAGACGTTTTTGTAGTATAAAAAGAGGAGAAAGATGAGAGGGAAAAGTGCTTTCCCAGACAACATTACAGTATGAGACATAGGAATAGAATAGTGAGTTGTATAATGATAAACACGGTTTTCTGCTAATTGGATGGCGGATATTATTTATGACGCCTATATTTCTAGACAGTTTGGAACAGATATATTTTATGTGAGCTTGCCAATTCAAATTGCTGTTGAAAAATATGCCTTAAAATTTAAACGTTTCTACAATTGCTTGTCCCATACAAACTTTCTCAGTGTCTTTCATGGTTTGATAAAGAGGGAGAGAGTGAACTGACTGCTTTGTGATCAGTCACAGGCATTATTTGTGCCAGACTGAAAGACTGACGAGCGAGAATCGTGGTTGCCGTTACTCTGATGGATTGCATTGTATATAGTTGGGAAAGCTTGCATCTTGAGCTTAGTTTCAATATTTTCCCGCCCCTCCTACAAAAAAACAATCGAATGTCAAACTGTACTTTATTTGCCAATCTATTTGGGCTATTAGGGTTCATAAAGATACTAGAGTATAATATCTGTAAATCTTTCTCAACGATTTCCGGATAATGTGTCACTGGTCCCTTACCAGCTTGTTTCAGCTCGACTATAACTGTTTTGAATCTTTCGTTTCAATCAGTGAAAGAGCTGTCTTTGATAACATCGAATTTCGACAGGACTGATGGCGATTTTAAATATATGTGCAGACTGTATCTGTAAAGAAATCCACGAAGAAAAAATGTATAGATTGGCAATATAATTACTTACTTTAAAAATAATGATTGTGTGTTTATTGCTTTCTTTTATAAAATTATTTATGCTACGAAGTGGAGGCGGCCATTTTTGATTCATTTGTGTCTTTTATTAACCTTGAGACGACAAATTTCACGGGGTGTACGGTTTTTTACCCCCCTGACGGATAATAAAATATACTGTTCCACCTATTACCAAGAGGAGATACATGAAACTTACAAACAGGTAAGCCGCTAATAACTGTGTTAATATTGTTTATCCCTGAAGCTATATATACCATTGCAGATAGTTTCACGAAATGACAGGAAATTAGAAAATGGTATCTTGGCAGGCCGACAAGTTTATATTATAACAAACAATTAATTTTGATTGGCTTCTGTAAACTTAACCCATAACGTAGAGCAATACATATTACAGCAATACGAATAAATGTTTATTTTAACATCTATGACCAGCATGAACATTTTCCAAGAAGTATATCTGCTCTAATACGAAGAGATCTTTTAAGTCTATTTATAACATCATTATCATTAAGCTTATCATTTACAACGTTGCCGATTGTATCCAATGTCAAGACTTCTGGCATATTCTTCACATAAATATCAGTGTGGACACCGATGTTTGGGGATTGAACCAAATGTCAAGACTTCTGGCATTATCTACACAAAAATATCAGGGTGCAGACCGACTTTTTGGGATTGTATCAAATGTCATGACTTCTGGCATATTCTTCGCATAAATATCAGTGTGCACACCGATGTTTGGGGATTGAATCAAATGTCAAGACTTCTGGCATATTCTTCACATAAATAGCAGGGTGCACATCGATTTTGGAGGATTGTATCAAATGTCAAGACTTCTGGCATATTCTTCACATAAACATCAGTGTGCAAACCGATTTTTAGGGATTGTGTCAAATGTCAAGACTTCTGGCATATTCATCACATATATATCAGTGTGGACACCGATGTTTGGGGATTGAATCAAATGTAAAGACTTCTGGCATTATCTACACAAAAATATCAGGGTGCAGACCGACTTTTTGGGATTGTATCAAATGTCAAGACTTCTGGCATATTCTTCGCATAAATATCAGTGTGCACAACGATGTTTGGGGATTGAATCAAATGTCAAGACTCCTGGCATATTCTTCACATAAATAGCAGGGTGCACACCGATTTTGGGGGATTGTATCAAATGTCAAGACTTCTGACATATTCTTCACATAAACATCAGTGTGCAAACCGATTTTTAGGGATTGTGTCAAATGTCAAGACTCCTGGCATATTCTTCACATAAATAGCAGGGTGCACACCGATTTTGGGGAATTGTATAAAATGTCAAGATTTCTTGCATATTCTTCACATAAATATCAGTGTGCACACTGATTTGTTGGGAATTGTATCAAATGTCAAGATTTTTTGCATATTCTTCACATAAATACCAGTGTGCACACCGCTTTTAGGGGATTGTATCAAATGTCAAGACTTCTGGCATATTCTTCACATTAATATCAGGGTGCACACCGATTTGGGGGTATTGTATCAAATGTCAAGACGTCTGACATATTCTTCACATAAACATCACTGTGCAAACCGATTTTGGGGAATTGTATCAAATGTCAAGACTTCTGGCATATTCTTCACATAAATATCAGTGTGCACACCGATTTGTTGGGGATTGTATCAAATGTCAAGATTTCTGGCATATTCTTCACATAAATATCAGTGTGCACACCGACTACGCATAGCTATATGTGTGCACACCGATTTTGGGGGATTGTATCAAATGTCAAGACTTCTGGCATATTCTTCACATAAATATCGCAGCCGCTTTAGGGCAATAGACGAAAGGGTAATCAGACTTATGCTATTGGCAAAGCCCAAATTATTAATAGAGACGTTATGAATTTTGGCTTAGTTGAACTGTCATCAGTGGAAATATTATAAAAAATAAAAAAATAAAAAAATAAGTGGATATTATTCCTCCTTGATGAACGCCCTTGCTTAAACAAAGTAAACCGGAAATGGATGTTCCCCGCTGCACTCAAAATAACTGCTCGTCATATCAATTTACCAGTAAGCGGACCTTAACACAGAAACGCCTTTATTATTCAGCTTAGTAAATAACATCCAATTCTGTCAAATCTTTTCGTGCATCACGAAAACACTGGAATAAACAGGGCTTCCACTAGTAATATAGATAATGATAATTTCTTTTAAAACATATAAACACAGCATATTAAGCTTGAAACTAAATTGTTTATCAGCACACATAATGTGAATGACCTATTAAGCATAAAACGCTTTATTCCGCTTGGCGATATGTTTGCTTGTGCAGTAGGCCTATAACTAAAAACTGATTATAACACTAGTTGGTTAAGTTTTCACATTAACATTCAACTATAGTTAAAATGATCAATTCAGTTAGCTTTTCAGAAAGTGAAAGAAAATAAAACAGACATCAGTTCTGACCAGAAAGGACCACTAAAAATGCGTCGACTCTGATCCTTTTCGGAAAGTTGTTTTTTAAGATTTGATTTGAATAAAGATAATGAATTTATTATTTTAAGGTTAGCAGGGAATTCGTTCCATTCACGCAGACATTTTATTTTAAGAAAATACAGAGAAAGATTGGACTTGAACATAAGCTTATAGAGGTTATGGGTTTGTCCTCTGGAAACGTAATAATAATAATATAGCATTGAAATGTATTGACTTTGCATAAAAAGTAGGGATGTTTGAAGCAAACATTGGTATTAATCTATC